>JAXCGZ010021152.1:17500-72500 GCA_037179515.1 Halocaridina rubra | reverse complement strand
CATATTCAAGCTTTGGACATACATAGGTTACATAAATATTTCTGAACATTTCCTTGTCCCTGTGCCTGAAGGCTACCCTTATATTTGCTAAGAAAGCACATGCTGCCCTTACTATGCCATTTACTGTATATGCATTTCTGAAGGCAAATCGGCCAGGATGTGTACTCCTAGATCTCTCTCATTTCCTGTCTCTTGAAGTTCTGCTCCTGCCATTTCGTATTCAAGCTTGGGCCTTCTTGCACTTGTACCCATTCTCAATACCTTACATTTAGAAATATTGAATTTCATTAGCCTCTTCTCTGACCACTCATGCAAACTATTTAGGTTTTCCTGAAGTTCTTTACCATTGTTCTCGTTTTTTACTTTCTTCACAATCTTTGCATAATCTGCAAGCATATTCATGAATGAATTTACAGACTCTGGTAGGTCATTTACATATACAAAGAACAAAAGAGACCCATAACCTGAACCCTGTGAAACTCAACTACTAACTCTTCTCCATTCAGACACTGAGTGCTTTACTCTAACACTCTGATCCCATCCTTCTAAGTAAAGGCACGTCCACACGTGCTTTCGGACGTTTGCTGGCAACAAGTACTTAGCAAGCTTACTAACAAGCTCGTAATAAGCTTGTTAACAGTCGTGTCCACGAGAGGTTGGCATCACTAGCTGGCAGCATGTTAGCAGCATTGGTGTGGAGGAGGCTATGTGGTAGCTATCATGTTACCAGTATGGTGACCTCAGTAGTTTACATTATGCTGGCCACTAACCTGCCACTTGTGGACTTGCTGTTCACCTCAATTCTGCTACTAACATGCTGTCAACATGATCATTAACTTGTTCACGCACACCTGTCCACACGGTGTTGCCAGCGTGAAATCTAACATGCTGCAAACCAGTTGCCAGCACATGTTCGAGGGCACGTGTGGTCACACCCTAAGTTTTTATCTATTCCAAGACATTTCCACCTATTCTCGCCATTGCTTGCAGCTTCTTAATAAGTCTCCCATGTGGGACCGTGTCAAATGCTTTCTGGAAGTCCAGAAATATGCAATCTGCCCAGCCCTCTCTTTCCTGTAAGATTCGACTTACTTCATCATAAAATTCTAATAAGTTTGTTACTGTTGATATGTCTCCTCTGGAGCCATGTTGTCTCACTGACAAAAAGTTGAAGGATTCCAAGTGAAGAGAGATGTGTTTTCTTAGAAGTTTTTCCATAACTTAGGAAACTATGCTGGTCAAGGAAACAGATTTATAATTTAGAGCTGTATCTCTCCTACCCTATTTGAAGATAGGTACCACATTCGATTGTTTCCAACATTTTGGAATCTCCTTTGATTCTAGCGACTTATCAAATGTATGTGTGTGTGTGTGTGTGTGTGTGTGTGTGTGTGTGTGTGTGACTACCTAATTGTGATTACCTAATTGTGTTTACGGGAAAGAGCCCAAAGCTCGTATCTTCCCGTCTCATGATCGGTTCCATTTTAGACTTAGTGATACTTATCATACCTGTCCTTAAAACTATGGATTGAGATAGCATTAACTATCTCCTCGCTTAGCCAATTCCAATTATCAACTACTCTTACACTGAAAAAGTATTTCCTTACATCCTGCAAAGAAGTTTTCTTACGAAGCTTCAAACTATGACCTCTAGTTCTAGAGCCAGCCATATCAAAATATCGATCCCTATCCACTCTATCATAACCATGAAGGAATTTAAAGACTGTCACCATATCCTCCCTCACTCTTCTAGCTTCGAGTGATGGTAAGTCTAATTCCCTCAGCCTCTCATCATAACTGAGATTGCGTATTTCTGGCACCAGTTTCGTGGCATGTCTTTGAACTTTTTCAAGCTTAGCTATGTGCTTTTTCAAGTGCGGATTACAAAAGGGGGCTGCATATTCGAGTTTTGGCCTCACATAGGTTACATAAATATTTCTGAACATTTCCTTGTCCATGTGCCTGAAGGCTACCCTTACATTTGATAAGAATGCATATGCTGCCCTTACTATGCCATTTATATGTATTTCTGGAGACAAATCTGCCAGTATGATTACTCCTAGGTCTCTCTCATTTTCTGTCTCTTGAAGTTGTACTCCAGCCACCGAGTAGTCAAGCTTGGGCCTTCTTGCACTTGTACCCATTCTCATTACCTTACATTTTGAAGTATTGAATTTCATTAGCCACTTTTCTGACCACTCATGCAGATTATTTAGATCCTCCTGAAGTTCTCTACCATTGTTCTCGTTTTTTACTTTCTTCACAATCTTTGCATCATCTGCAAACATATTCATGAATGAATTTACACACTCTGGTAGGTCATTTACATATACAAGGAACAAAAGTGGCCCTAAAACTGAACCCTGTGGAACTCCACTACTAACTCTTCTCCATTCAGACACTGAGTGTCTTACTCTAACCCTCTGTTCCCTTCCTTCTAAGTAAGTTTTTATCCATTCCAAAACATTTCCACCTATTCTAGCCATTGATTGCAGCTTCCTAATAAGTCTCCCATGTGGAACAGTGTCAAACGCTTTCTGGAAGTCTAGGAATATGCAATCTGCCCAGCCCTCTCTTTCCTGTAAGATTTGGCTTACCTCATCATAAAATTCTAATAAGTTTGTTACTGTTGATCTACCTTCTCTGAAGCCATGTTGCCTCACTGACAAAAAGTTGAAGGATTCCAAGTGAAGAGAGATATGTTTCCTTAGTAGTTTCTCCATAACTTTGCAAACTATGCTGGTCAAGGAAACTGGTCTATAGTTCAGAGCCGTATCCCTCCTTCCCTTTTTGAAGATAGGTATCACATTTGCTTGTTTCCACCATCTTGGAATCTCCCCCGACTCCAGTGACTCCTTAAATATAATACTTAGTGCCACTGATATTGTGTTTGCGCATTTTTTAAGCACATGAGGGGATATGTCATCAGGACCTGTAGCTTTATGAACATCTAAATCCATCAGCGCTTTGCATACCTCTGTGGCTGTAAGGTTGATGTTCTCTAATACCGGCCCTTGAGCTTCTATCACTGCAATCTGAGGGGGTGGGGTATTTTCTACTGTAAGTACTGACTGAAACTCCTTGTTCAATTCTTTGCAGATCTCTTCATCCGTCTCAGTGATGCTTCCATCCGCTCTCTTTAGCCTTAAATCCTGTTCTTTTACCTTCAGTTTTCCTCTGATAAAGCTGTGGAAAAGCTTGGGATTTTCTTTAGCCTTCCTGGTGATGTCCCTCTCATAATCTCTCTCTGCCTCTCTCCTTTTACTTAGGTAGTCATTTCTTGCTCTTTTGTAGGTTTGCCAGGCATTTATGTTTTTTCTCCTCCTATACATTTTCCAGCATTTGTCTCTCCACTCCTTAGCTCTTTTACACCCATTATCGAACCATTTCTCTCTGGCATGAATTACACCTACTTTGGTGACAGGTATGCAGCAATCTACTATCTTCCCATATTTCTCACAAAAGATGTCATACATTTCTTGTACAGATTTGTTGTAAAATAAGGTTCTCCAGTCAATAACTGCAAAAAGCTCATTCATTTTGATGTAATCTCCTTTCGGATAGTTCCTCCTCATGTCCTCAGTGCCTCTACTCTCAGGAAGAATATCTTCAATGATATACTCCATCAACAACACACAGTGGTCACTCTTTCCAATTGGTGGTTCATACTCAATATTTTCAATATCCAACACATTATCTGTGAACACTAGATCAAGTAGTGATGGCTCATCCCCACCCCTGGCCCTTCTTGGTTCCATTACATGTTGGTGTAGGAAATTCCCTTGTACGCAATCTAGGAATCTTGCCCCGAATGAGTCCTCACCACTGTGTGGGTCAAGATTTATCCAATCTATCTCTTTATGATTAAAGTCTCCCATAATCAAAATCCTACATTTTTTCTCCCGTGCCATGTTAACAACTGAGTTTATGACTTCAATAGTACCTATATGACTTTCCTCATAAATTTCAAGCCTATTTTGGTTCCTTGGTGGGTTGTATACAACAGTTATTATAATGCTCTCTGACCCAGTATTTATGCGAGCAACAAGAAATTCCCTGAACTCACTTTCTATAGCCAAGTTTATTTCTTCAACTTGAATCCTCTCACTTATGAGCAGTGCTATCCCTCCACCAGTCCTCTCAGATCTTTCAACCCTTAGTATTCTGAAGCCCTTAGGAAAAACTGTGACACTGTTTATGTCCTCACTCAACTTAGTCTCTGTAATTGCTACTATATCTGCCTTACTGTTGTGAATCCTATCTTTTAATTCTACTGCCTTACCAGCTAATCCATCAGCATTTGTGTATAACAGTCTTAATGAGGCCCCATCCCCTGATCTTCTGTCATCATCTTCTTTATCTCCCCTTTGTCTGGAAGTACTCTGTAACGAAAATTTTTCTTCTCTTCTTCATTTCTTTCATCATTTAGCCTTCTTGCCTCTTGCAACAAGTTTTTGATCTTTCCCATCTCTTCCTGTGTTCTGTATCGTCTATGTGTGTATGTCTCTCTCTCTCTCTCTCTCTCTCTCTCTCTCTCTCTCTCTCTCTCTCTCTCTCTCTCTCTCTCTCTCTCTCTCTCTCTGTGATTACCTAATTATGTTTACGGGAAAGAGCCCAAATCTCGTATCTTCCCGTCTCCTCATCGGTTCCATTTTATACTTAGTGATACTTATCATACCTGTCCTTAAAACTATGGATTGAGATAGCATTAACTACCTCCTCGCTTAGCCATTTCCAATTATCAACTACTCTTACACTGAAAAAGTATTTCTTTACATCCTGCAAAGAAGTTTTCTTACGAAGCTTCAAACTATGACCTCTAGTTCTAGAGCCTGCCATACCAAAATATCGATCCCTATCCACTCTATCATAACCATGAAGGAATTTAAAGACTGTCACCATATCCCCCCTCGTGTGTGTGTGTGTGTGCATATATATATATATATATATATATATATATATATATATATATATATATATATATATATATATATATATATATATATATATATATATATATATATATATATATATATATATATATAGCGGGGTCGAGCATCAACAAAGCATTTTAGAAAAAGTAACCGCTGCAGGACAAGATAGAAATACGAGAATGATGAGAAAAAAATAGGGAGTATTGTGACTTGTCAGATTTGAAGGGATGATAAGAGATGCGTAACGATTACTCCAGAATATTCGGTAAATATGTAGCCTCATCAAAAGATCCATAACTGAAGGGCTTAATATTGAGATGTCCTGTCCAGTCTTATTTAGGGCCAAAAAACCTTCAGTTATAGTATTGCAGTAGATATATATATATATATATATATATATATATATATATATATATATATATATATATATATATATATATATATATATATATATATATATATATATATATATATATATATATGAGTTCTCCACAGAATAGGATTTTCTGACTTTAACAAAAGACATAATTATGTCCTTGGGTTTGCTATCCTATTTCTTTATCTGTTTATATCATCCTCTGCAGTTCGTCTTAGAAGGATCGTTGCAAAGGGTATCTCACAAAAGATTCATCTTGCAAGAGTTTTAATGTGATACAAGCACAGAATAAGAGGAAAGCAACAATTTTCCAAGATCAGAAATTCTGCATGGAGACTTTTTATACATATAACAATTATTCACGATATTCACGTGAATTTTATCATGCTAAAGACACAAAATCCTATTCTAAGGAGAAATAGTATGATAAAATTCATGCATGTAGGACCGTATCAAATGCCTTCTGGAAGTCTAGGAATATGCAATCTGCCTAGTCCTCTCTTTCCTGTAAGATTCGGCTTATCTCATCATAAAATCCTAAAAATAAATCACTGTTGATCTACCTTCTCAGAAGCCATGTTGTCTCACTGACAAAAGGTTGAAGGATTTCAAGTGAAGAGATATGTGTTCTCTTATTTGTTTCTCCATAACTTTGCAGACTATGCTTGTCAAGGAAATAGGACTATCGATTAGAGAGATGTTTGTTTCCAGCATCTTGAAATCTCTCCAGATTCAAGCGACTTTTCAAATATGATATATAGCGTCACCGACAATGGTTTAGAACATTTCTTAAGTACTGAAGAGGATATGTTATCTAGAGCTGTAGCTTTATGAGCACCATGTGTGCGTGTGCGTATGCAGATAAACACACTCTCGCACACACACACAGACACACACAAATGCGCAAACTCGATATCAGTGGCACTAAGTATCATATTTAAAAAGTCATTGGAGTCAGGGAAGATTCCAAGATGCTGGAAACAAGCAAATGTGATACCTATCTTCAAAAAGGGAAGGAGGGATACGGCTCTGAACTATAGACCAGTTTCCTTGACCAGCATAGTTTGCAAAGTTATGGAGAAACTACTAAGGAAACATATCTCTCTTCACTTGGAATCCTTCAACTTTTTGTCAGTGAGGCAACATGGCTTCAGAGAAGGTAGATCAACAGTAACAAAATTATCAGAATTTTATTATGAGGTAAACCGAATCTTACAGGAAAGATCCTTACATCCTGCAAAGAAGATTTCTTTCGAAGTCTGCAATTATGACCTCTAGTTCTATCGCCAGCCGTATCAAAATATCGATCCCTGTCCACTCCAGTCTAATTCCCTCAGCCTCTCATCATAACTGAAATTGCGTATTTCTGGCACCAGTTTCGTGGCATGTCTTTGAACTTTTTCAAGCTTGGCTACGTGCTTTTTCAAGTGCGGATTCCAAAAAGGGGGCTGCATATTCAAGTTTTGGCCTCACATAGGTTATATAAATATTTCTGAACATTTCCTTGTCCATGTGCCTGAAGGCCACCCTTACATTTAATAAGAATGCATATGCTGCCCTTACTATGCCATTTATATGTATTTCTGGAGACAAATCTGCCAGTATGTTTACTCCTAGATCTCTCTCATTTTCTGTCTCTTGAAGTTGTACTCCAGCCACCGAGTAGTCAAGCTTGGGCCTTCTTGCACTTGTACCCATACTCATTACCTTACATTTTGAAGTATTGAATTTCATTAGCCACTTTTCTGACCACTCATGCAGATTATTTAGATCCTCCTGAAGTTTTCTACCATTGTTTTCGTTTTTTACTTTCTTCACAATCTTTGCATCATCTGCAAACATATTCATGAATGAATTTACACACTCTGGTAGGTCATTTACATATACAAGGAACAAAAGTGGCCCTAAAACTGAACCCTGTGGAACTCCACTACTAACTCTTCTCCATTCAAACACTGAGTGTCTTACTCTAACCCTCTGTTCCCTTCCTTCTAAGTAAGTTTTTATCCATTCCAAAACATTTCCACCTATTCTAGCCATTGATTGCAGCTTCCTAATAAGTCTCCCATGTGGAACAGTGTCAAACGCTTTCTGGAAGTCTAGGAATATGCAATCTACCCAGCCCTCTCTTTCCTGTAAGATTTGGCTTACCTCATCATAAAATTCTAATAAGTTTGTTACTGTTGATCTACCTTCTCTGAAGCCATGTTGCCTCACTGACAAAAAGTTGAAGGATTCCAAGTGAAGAGAGATATGTTTCCTTAGTAGTTTCTCCATAACTTTGCAAACTATGCTGGTCAAGGAAACTGGTCTATAGTTCAGAGCCGTATCCCTCCTTCCCTTTTTGAAGATAGGTATCACATTTGCTTGTTTCCAGCATCTTGGAATCTCCCCCGACTCCAGTGACTCCTTAAATATGATACTTAGTGCCACTGATACTGTGTTTGCGCATTTTTTAAGCACATGAGGGGATATGTCATCGGGACCTGTAGCTTTCTGTGTGTGTGTGTGTGTGTGTGTGTGTGTGTGTGTGTGTGTGTGTGTGCGTGTGTGTGTGTGTGTGTGTGTGTGTGTGTGTGTGATTACCTAATTGTGATTACCTAATTGTGTTTACGGGAAAGAGCCCAAAGCTCGTATCTTCCCGTCTCCTCATCGGTTCCATTTTTAGACTTAGTGATACTTATCATACCTGTCCTTAAAACTATGGATTGAGATAGCATTAACTATCTCCTCGCTTAGCCAATTCCAATTATCAACTACTCTTACACTGAAAAAGTATTTCCTTACATCCTGCAAAGAAGTTTTCTTACGAAGCTTCAAACTATGACCTCTAGTTCTAGAGCCAGCAATATCGAAATATCGATCCCTATCCACTCTATCATAACCATGAAGGAATTTAAAGACTGTCACCATATCCCCCCTCACTCTTCTAGCTTCGAGTGATGGCAAGTCTAATTCACTCAGCCTCTCATCATAACCGAGATTGCATATTTCTGGCACCAGTTTCGTGGCATGTCTTTGAACTTTTTCAAGCTTAGCTATGTGCTTTTTCAAGTGCGGATTCCAAAAGGGGGCTGCATATTCGAGTTTTATCCTCACATAGGTTACATAAATATTTCTGAACATTTCCTTGTCCATGTGCCTGAAGGCTACCCTTACATTTGATAAGAATGCATATGCTGCCCTTACTACGCCATTTATATGTATTTCTGGAGACAAATCTGCCAGTATGTTTACTCCTAGATCTCTCTCATTTTCTGTCTCTTGAAGTTGTACTCCAGCCACCGAGTAGTCAAGCTTGGGCCTTCTTGCACTTGTACCCATTCTCATTACCTTACATTTTGAGGTATTGAATTTCATTAGCCACTTTTCTGACCACTCATGCAGTTTATTTAGATCCTCCTGAAGTTCTCTACCATTGTTCTCGTTTTTTACTTTCTTCACAATCTTTGCATCATCTGCAAACATATTCATGAATGAATTTACACACTCTGGTAGGTCATTTACATATACAAGGAACAAAAGTGGCCCTAAAACTGAACCCTGTGGAACTCCACTACTAACTCTTCTCCATTCAGACACTGAGTGTCTTACTCTAACCCTCTGTTCCCTTCCTTCTAAGTAAGTTTTTATCCATTCCAAGACATTTCCACCTATTCTAGCCATTGATTACAGCTTCCTAATAAGTCTCCCATGTGGAACAGTGTCAAACGCTTTCTGGAAGTCTAGGAATATGCAATCTGCCCAGCCCTCTCTTTCCTGTAAGATTTGGCTTACCTCATCATAAAATTCTAATAAGTTTGTTACTGTTGATCTTCCTTCTCTGAAGCCATGTTGCCTCACTGACAAAAAGTTGAAGGATTCCAAGTGAAGAGAGATATGTTTCCTTAGTAGTTTCTCCATAACTTTGCAAACTATGCTGGTCAAGGAAACTGGTCTATAGTTCAGAGCCGTATCCCTCCTTCCCTTTTTGAAGATAGGTATCACATTTGCTTGTTTCCAGCATCTTGGAATCTCCCCCAACTCCAGTGACTCCTTAAATATGATTCTTAGTGCCACTGATATTGTGTTTGCGCATTTTTTAAGCACATGAGGGGATATGTCATCAGGACCTGTAGCTTTATGAACATCTAAATCCATCAGCGCTTTGCATACCTCTGTGGCTGTAAGGTTGATGTTCTCTAATACCGGCCCTTGAGCTTCTATCACTGCAATCTGAGGGGGTGGGGTATTTTCTACTGTAAATACTGACTGAAACTCCTTGTTCACTTCTTTGCAGATCTCTTCGTCCGTCTCAGTGATGCTTCCATCCGCTCTCTTTAGCCTTAAAACCTGTTCTTTTACCTTCAGTTTTCCTCTGATAAAGCTGTGGAAAAGCTTGGGATTTTCTTTAGCCTTCCTGGTGATGTCCCTCTCATAATCTCTCTCTGCCTCTCTCCTTTTACTTAGGTAGTCATTTCTTGCTCTTTTGTAGGTTTGCCAGGCATTTATGTTTTTTCTCCTCCTATACCTTTTCCAGCATTTGTCTCTCCACTCCTTAGCTCTTTTACACCCATTATCGAACCATTTCTCTCTGGCATGAATTACACCTACTTTGGTGACAGGTATGCAGCAATCTACTATCTTCCCATATTTCTCACAAAAGATGTCATACATTTCTTGTACAGATTTGTTGTAAAATAAGGTTCTCCAGTCAATAACTGCAAAAAGCTCATTCATTTTGATGTAATCTCCTTTCGGATAGTTCCTCCTCATGTCCTCAGTGCCTCTACTCTCAGGAAGAATATCTTCAATGATATACTCCATCAACAACACACAGTGGTCACTCTTTCCAATTGGTGGTTCATACTCAATATTTTCAATATCCAACACATTATCTGTGAACACTAGATCAAGTAGTGATGGCTCATCCCCACCCCTGGCTCTTGTTGGTTCCATTACATGTTGGTGTAGGAAATTCCCTTGTACGCAATCTAGGAATCTTGCCCCAAATGAGTCCTCACCACTGTGTGGGTCAAGATTTATCCAATCTATCTCTTTAGATTAAAGTCTCCCATAATCAAAATCCTACATTTTTTCTCCCGTGCCATGTTAACAACTGAGTTTATGACTTCAATCGTACCTATATGACTTTCCTCATAAATTTCAAGCCTATTTTGGTTCCTTGGTGGGTTGTATACAACAGTTATTATAATGCTCTCTGACCCAGTATTTATGCAAGCAACAAGAAATTCCCTGAACTCACTTTCTATAGCCAAGTTTATTTCTTCAACTTGAATCCTCTCACTTATGAGCAGTGCTATCCCTCCACCAGTCCTCTTAGATCTTTCGACCCTTAGTATTCTGAAGCCCTTAGGAAAAACTGTGACACTGTTTATGTCCTCACTCAACTTAGTCTCTGTAATTGCTACTATATCTGCCTTACTGTTGTGAATCCTATCTTTTAATTCTACTGCCTTACTGTGTGTGTGTGTGTGTGTGTGTGTGTGTGTGTGTGTGTGTGTGTGTGT
Organism: Halocaridina rubra; assembly: GCA_037179515.1. Taxonomy (NCBI): domain Eukaryota; kingdom Metazoa; phylum Arthropoda; class Malacostraca; order Decapoda; family Atyidae; genus Halocaridina; species Halocaridina rubra. The sequence continues at coordinate 61,680 of JAXCGZ010021152.1, read as the reverse complement.
GTGTGTGTGTGTGTGTGTGTGTGTGTGTGTGTGTGTGTGTGTGTGTGTGTGTGTTTGTGTGTGTGTGTGTGTGTGTGTGTGTGTGTGTGTGATTACCTAATTGTGTTTACGTGTTTGTGTGAGTGTGTGTGTGTGTGTGAAAACACACACACACATATGTAAATGACCTACCAGAGTCTGTAAATTCATTCCTGAATATGTTTGCAGATGATGCAAAGATTGTGAAGAAAGTAAAAAACGAGAACAATGGTAGAGAACTTCAGGAAGATATAAATAGTCTGCATGAGTGGTCAGAAGAGTGGCTAATGAAATTCAATACTTCAAAATGTAAGGTAATGAGAATGGGTACAAGTGCAAGAAGGCCCAAGTTTGACTACCCAGTGGCTGGAGTACAACTTCAAGAGACAGAAAATGAGAGAGATCTAGGAGTAAACATTCTGCCAGATTTGTCTCCAGAAATACATATAGATGGCATAGTAAGGGCAGCATATGCATTTTTATCAAATGTAAGGGTAGCCTTCAGGCACATGGACAAGGAAATGTTCAGAAATATTTATGTAACCTATGTGAGGCCAAAACTCGAAAATGCAGCCCCCTTTTGGAAACCACACTTGAGAAAGCACATAGCTAAGCTTGAAAAAGTTCAGAGACAGGCCACGAAACTGGTGCGAGAAATACGCAATCTCAGTTATGAAGAGAGGCTGAGGGAATTAGACTTACCATCACTCGAAGCTAGAAGTTTGAGGGGGGATATGGTAACAGTCTTTAAATTCCTTCATGGTTATGATAGAGTGGATAGTGATCGATATTTTGATATGGCTGGCTCTAGAACTAGAAGTCATAGTTTGAAGCTTCGTAAGAAAACTTCTTTGCAGGATGTAAGGAAATACTTTTTCAGTGTAAGAGTAGTTGATAATTGGAATTCGCTAAGCTAGGAGGTAGTTAATGCTATCTCAATGCATAGTTTTAAGGACAGGTATGATAAGTATCACAAAGTATAAAATGGAACCGATCAGGAAACGGGAAGATACGAGCTTTGGGCTCTTTCCCGTAAACACAATTAGGTAATTACACACACACACACACACACACACACACACACACACACACACACACACTCCTACCAGACAGAGCTACCAAAGTCTGTAAAGGAATTCATGAATATGTTTACAAATGATGCAAAGATTGTGAAGAAGGTAAGAGACTTGAACAATGGTAGGAAACTGCAGGAAAACCTAAATAGTCTGTATGAGTGGTCTGAAGAGTGGCTATTGAAATTCAGTACTTCTATATGTAAGGTAATGAAAATGGGTACAAGTGCTATTAGGTCCAAGCTTGGGTACGCAGTAGCAGAAACAGAACTTTAAGAGACAGAGAATGAGAAATATCTACGAGTAAACAGACTGGCAGATTTATCTCCAACAATGCATATGAATGGCATAGTAAGGGCAGCATATTCTTTCTTATCAAAGGTAAGGAGCCATCAGATATATTCCCAAGGAAATATTCAGATATATTTATGTAATCTATGTGAGGCCAAAGCTTGAATATGCAGCCCCCTTTGGAATCCACACTTGAAAAAGCACATACTCAAGCTGGAAGAAGATCAAAGACATTCCACGAAACTAGCCAGAAATGCGTAATCTCAGTTAACAGGAGAGGCTGAGGGAGTTAGATTTACCATCAATCGAAGCTAGAAGAATGAGGGGGATATGGTGACGGTTTTTAAATTCCTTCATGGTTATGACAGAGTGGATAGGGATCGATATTTTGATATGGCTGACACTAGAACTAGCTTCTTATAGTTTGAAGCTTCATAAGGTAACTTCTTTGTAGGATGTAAGGAAGTACTTTTTTTAGTGTAAGAGTAGTTGATGATATGAATTTGTTAAGCGAGGAGGTATTTTATGCTAACTCAATCCATAGTTTTAAGGACAAATATGATAAGTATCTCTGAGTACAAAAATGGTACCGACCAGGAGACGAAGAGTTACGAGCATAAGGCTCTCTCACGTATGCACAATTAGGTAATTACAAACAAATACACACACACACACACACACACACACACACACACACACACACACACACACACACACACACAAACAGCTGAATGACAACCTAAAGGAATTAGATGTTAGTTCACTGCTCTCTTCTGAGAGAGACGAGATTGCTGCTTGGAATGTCAAGATTAAGGAAAACATTGAACAGTTCAGAAAAGAGTTCCAGGAGCTGAATATGGAAAATGATGCCATGAAAACTTCCTTTGCTGATGCACTAAAGGGGAATGTGGCAGTAAAAGAGGCTGTAAAGGTGGTGGCACTGGAAAACATACAAACAGTTGACTATAGAGAGACAGTAATCGAAAAAATGAAAGACGTTGTGATGGAAAGGGCAAACCCACTCATCAGACAGGCACTTGATAAGGAGAAGACAGTGGTAATCTCAGGCATAAGCGAGTCCCAGGAGCCAACATGGCAGGGGAGACTTGAAGAAAATAAAGCTAGGGTTGTAGACCTGATAAGAAAGCTTGGAGTAGTATGTGGTCCTGAGGATATTGTAAACATACACCAACTAGGTAAATATTCGAGGGAAGGAAAGCCGAGACCAACAAAAGTAACCTTTGAGAGAGGGGAAACATGTAGGAAAATATAGTTGAGAAAATAAAGTCTAAAAGACCTTCAAGAATTCAAAGAAGTGTTCATTAGACAATACAGAACACAGGAAGAGATGGGAAAGATCAAACACTTGTTGCAAGAGGCAAGAAGGTTAAATGATGAAAGAAATGAAGAAGAGAAGAAAAATTTTCATTACAGAGTTCTTCCAGACAAAGGGGAGATAAAGAAGATAATGACAGAAGATCAGGGGATGGGGCCTCATTAAGATTGTTATACACAAATGCTGATGGATTAGCTGGTAAGGCAGTAGAATTAAAAGATAGGATTCACAACAGTAAGGCAGATATAGTAGCAATTACAGAGACTAAGTTGAGTGAGGACATAAACAGTGTCACAGTTTTTCCTAAGGGTTTCAGAATACTAAGGGTTGAAAGATCTGAGAGGACTGGTGGAGGGATAGCACTGCTCATAAGTGAAAGGATTCAAGTCGAAGAAATAAACTTGGCTATAGAAAGTGAGTTCAAGGAATTTCTTGTTGCTCGCATAAATACTGGGTCAGAGAGCATTATAATAACTGTTGTATACAACCCACCAAGGAACCAAAATAGGCTTGAAGTTTATGAGGAAAGTCATATAGGTACTATTGAAGTCATAAACTCAGTTGTTAACATGGCACGGGAAAAAAAATGTAGGATTTTGATTATGGGAGACTTTAATCATAAAGGGATAGATTGGATAAATCTTGACCCACACAGTGGTGAGGACTCATTTGGGGCAAGATTCCTAGATTGCGTACAAGGGAATTTCCTACACCAATATGTAATGGAACCAACAAGGGCCAGGGGTGGGGATGAGCCATCACTACTTGATCTAGTGTTCACAGATAATGTGTTGGATATTGAAAAAATTGAGTATGAACCACCAATTGGAAAGAGTGACCACTGTGTGTTGTTGATGGAGTATATCATTGAAGATATTCTTCCTGAGAGTAGAGGCACTGAGGACATGAGGAGGAACTATCCGAAAGGAGATTACATCAAAATGAATGAGCTTTTTGCAGTTATTGACTGGAGAACCTTATTTTACAACAAATCTGTACAAGAAATGTATGACATCTTTTGTGAGAAATATGGGAAGATAGTAGATTGCTGCATACCTGTCACCAAAGTAGGTGTAATTCATGCCAGAGAGAAATGGTTCGATAATGGGTGTAAAAGAGCTAAGGAGTGGAGAGACAAATGCTGGAAAAGGTATAGGAGGAGAAAAAACATAAATGCCTGGCAAACCTACAAAAGAGCAAGAAATGACTACCTAAGTAAAAGGAGAGAGGCAGAGAGAGATTATGAGAGGGACATCACCAGGAAGGCTAAAGAAAATCCCAAGCTTTTCCACAGCTTTATCAGAGGAAAACTGAAGGTAAAAGAACAGGTTTTAAGGCTAAAGAGAGCGGATGGAAGCATCACTGAGACGGACGAAGAGACCTGCAAAGAATTGAACAAGGAGTTTCAGTCAGTATTTACAGTAGAAAATACCCCACCCCCTCAGATTGCAGTGATAGAAGCTCAAGGGCCGGTATTAGAGAACATCAACCTTACAGCCACAGAGGTATGCAAAGCGCTGATGGATTTAGATGTTCATAAAGCTACAGGTCCTGATGACATATTCCCTCATGTGCTTAAAAAATGCGCAAACACAATATCAGTGGCACTAAGAATCATATTTAAGGAGTCACTGGAGTCGGGGGAGATTCCAAGATGCTGGAAACAAGCAAATGTGATACCTATCTTCAAAAAGGGAAGGAGGGATACGGCTCTGAACTATAGACCAGTTTCCTTGACCAGCATAGTTTGCAAAGTTATGGAGAAACTACTAAGGAAACATATCTCTCTTCACTTGGAATCCTTCAACTTTTTGTCAGTGAGGCAACATGGCTTCAGAGAAGGTATATCAATAGTAACAAACTTATTAGAATTTTATGATGAGGTAAGCCAAATCTTACAGGAAAGAGAGGGCTGGGCAGATTGCATACTCCTAGACTTCCAGAAAGCGTTTGACACTGTTCCACATGGGAGACTTATTAGGAAGCTGCAATCAATGGCTAGAATAGGTGGAAATGTTTTGGAATGGATAAAAACTTACTTAGAAGGAAGGGAACAGAGGGTTAGAGTAAGACACTCAGTGTCTGAATGGAGAAGAGTTAGTAGTGGAGTTCCACAGGGTTCAGTTTTAGGGCAACTTTTGTTCCTTGTATATGTAAATGACCTACCAGAGTCTGTAAATTCATTCATGAATATGTTTGCAGATGATGCAAAGATTGTGAAGAAAGTAAAAAACGAGAACAATGGTAGAGAACTTCAGGAGGATCTAAATAATCTGCATGAGTGGTCAGAAAAGTGGCTAATGATTATTCAATACTTCAAAATGTAAGGTAATGAGAATGGGTACAAGTGCAAGAAGGCCCAAGCTTGACTACTCGGTGGCTGGAGTACAACTTGAAGAGACAGAAAATGAGAGAGATCTAGGAGTAAGCATACTGGCAGATTTGTCTCCAGAAATACATATAAATGGCATAGTAAGGGCAGCATATGCATTCTTATCAAATGTAAGGGTAGCCTTCAGGCACATGGACAAGGAAATGTTCAGAAATATTTATGTAACCTATGTGAGGCCAAAACTCGAATATGCAGCCCCCTTTTGGAATCCGCACTTGAAAAAGCACATAGCTAAGGGTGAAAAAGTTCAAAGCCATGCCACGAAACTGGTGCCAGAAATACGCAATCTCAGTTATGATGAGAGGCTGAGGGAATTAGACTTACCATCACTCGAAGCTAGAAGAGTGAGGGGGGATATGGTGACAGTCTTTAAATTCCTTCATGGTTATGATAGAGTGGATAGGGATCGATATTTTGATATGGCTGGCTCTAGAACTAGAGGTCATAGTTTGAAGCTTCGTAAGAAAACTTCTTTGCAGGATGTAAGGAAATACTTTTTCAGTGTAAGAGTAGTTGATAATTGGAATTGGCTAAGCGAGGAGGTAGTTAATGCTATCTCAATCCATAGTTTTAAGGACAGGTATGATAAGTATCACTAAGTATAAAATGGAACCGATGAGGAGACGGGAAGATACGAGCTTTGGGCTCTTTCCCGTAAACACAATTAGGTAATCACAATTAGGTAATCACAGAAAAAAGGAAGGAGGGATACGGCTCTAAACTATAGACCTGTTTCCTTGACCAGCTTAGTTTGCAAACTTGTTGATAAGCTCCTAAGAAAACACATCTCTCTTCACATGGAATCCTTCAACTTTTTGTCAGTGAGGCAACATGGCTTCAGAGAAGGTAGACCAACAGTAACAAGCTTATTAGAATATTATGATAAGGTAAGCCGAAACTTACAGGAAAGAGAGGGCTGAGCAGATTGCATATTCCTAGACTTCCAGAAATCATTTGATACGGTCCCACACGGGAAACTTATTAAGAAGCTGCAAGCAATGGCGAGAATAAGTGGAAATGTCTTGGAATGGATAAAAACTTAGTAAGACACTCAGTGTCTGAATGGAGAAGAGCTTGTATTGGAATTCCACAGGGTTCAGTTTTATAGCCACTTTTGTTCCTTGTATATGTAATTAACCTACCAGAGTCGGTAAATTCATTCATGAATATGTTTGCAAATTATGCAAAGATTGTGAAGAAAGTAAGAACACGAAAACAATGATATAGAACTTCAGGAAAACCTAAATAGTCTGGATGAGTAGAAAGAAAACTGGCTAATGAAATTCAATGCATATAAATGCATTGTAATGAGAATGGGTCCAAGTGCAAGAAGGTCCAAGCTTGAATACTCAATAGCAGAAGCAAAACTTCAAGAGACAGAAAATGAGAGAGATCTAGGAGTAAACATACAGCCAGATTTGTCTCCAGAAATGCATATAAATGGCATAACATTTGCAGGATATATTTTCTTGGCAAATATAAGGGTAGCCTTCAGGCACCTGGACAGGAAAATATTCAGAAATATTTATGTAACCTCTGTGAGGTCAAAACTTGAATATGCAGTTCCCATTTGGAGTCCACACTTAAAATAAAACACGCAATTAAGCTGGAAAAAGTTCAAAAACATGCCACGAAACTGGTGCCAGAAATAAGCAATCACAGTTATGGAGAGATACTTATGGAATAAGACTTACCAAATACTCTAAGCTAGAAAAATAAGGGGGGATATGTTGATGGTTTTTAAGTTCCTTCATGTTCTCTTACGTGTCTCAAAAGTCTTCTAAATTGAGAGAATCGAGTGGACTGGGAATGCTTTGTGTGATTTTTTGTTATGCTTTGACTCATCCACCTCTCTTATAAAGGGGATTATATATATATATATATATATATATATATATATATATATATATATATATATATATATATATATATATATATATATATATATATATATATATATATATATATATATATATATATATATATATATATATATATATATATATATATATATATATATATATATATATATATATATATATATATATATATATATATATATATATATATATATATATATATATATATATATATATATATATATATATATATATATATATATATATATATATATATATATATATATATATATATATATATATATATATACATATATATATATATATAAATATATATATATATATATATATATATATATATATATATATATATATATATATATATATATATATATATATATATATATATATATATATATATATATATATATATATATATATATATAACCAAGCAAGCACATTACATATGTGAAAACATGAATAATTTTTTACCTCGACCGGGACTCAAACCTAGGACTTCTGATTACTAAGTCAAGGCGCTACCACTACACCACAGAAGGTTAAAAGGAATCCAACCTTATAGCTTCTATCTGCTATACTTAGGAATGAACGCATTCTAACTGAATGCCACTATGTTCATATTACAGATTCCTCAACCTCACTCGTGGCTTCATTATAGTATTTAATTCAAGTCCCAATCTCATTCGGGCCATGAAATAACCAAGCAAGCACATTACATATGTGAAAACATGAATAATTTTTTACCCCGACCGGCACTCGAACCTAGGACTTCTGATTACTATGTCAAGGTGCTACCACTACAACACAGAAGGTTAAAAGGAATCCAACCTTATAGCTTATATCTGCTATACGTAGGAATGAGCGCATTCTAACTGAATGCCACTATGTTCATATTACAGATTCCCCAACCTCACTCGTGGCTTCATTATGGCATTTAATTCAAGTCCCAATCTCATTCGGGCCATGAAATAACCAAGCAAGCACATTACATATGTGAAAACATGAATAATTTTTTACCCCGACCGGGACTCGAACCTAGGACTTCTGATTACTAAGTCAAGGCGCTACCACTACACCACAGAAGGTTAAAAGGATTCCAACCTTTTAGCTTATATCTGCTATACTTAGGAATGAACGCATTCTAACTGAATTCCACTTTGTTCATATTACAGATTCCCCAACCTCACTCGTGGCTTCATTATAGCATTTAATTCAAGTCCCAATCTCATTCTGGCCATGAAATAACCAAGCAAGTACATTACATATGTGAAAACATGAATCATTTTGTACTTCGACCAGGACTCGAACCTAGGACTTCTGATTACTAAGTCAAGGCGCTACCACTACACCACAGAATGTTAAAAGGAATCTAACCTTATAGCTTATATCTGCTATACTTAGGAATGAACGCATTCTAACTGAATGCCACTATCTTCATATTACATATTCCCCAACCTCACTCGTGGCTTCATTATAGCATTTAATACAAGTCCCAATCTCATTCGGGCCATGAAATAACCAAGCAAGTACATTACATATGTGAAAACATGAATAATTTTTTACCCCGACCGGGACTCGAACCTAGGACTTCTGATTACTAAGTCAATGCGCTACCACTACACCACAGAAGGTTAAAAGGAATCTAACCTTATAGCTTATATCTGCTATACTTAGGAATGAACGCATTCTAACTGAATGCCACTATGTTCATATTACAGATTCCCCAACCTCACTCGTGGCTTCATTATAGCATTTAATTCAAGTCCCAATCTCATTCGGGCCATGAAATAACCAAGCAAGCACATTACATATGTGAAAACATGAATAATTTTTTACCTCGACCGGGACTCAAACCTAGGACTTCTGATTACTAAGTCAAGGCGCTACCACTACACCACAGAAGGTTAAAAGGAATCCAACCTTATAGCTTCTATCTGCTATACTTAGGAATGAACGCATTCTAACTGAATGCCACTATGTTCATATTACAGATTCCCCAACCTCACTCGTGGCTTCATTATAGCATTTAATTCAAGTCCCAATCTCATTCGGGCCATGAAATAACCAAGCAAGCACATTACATATGTGAAAACATGAATAATTTTTTACCCCGACCGGCACTCGAACCTAGGACTTCTGATTACTATGTCAAGGTGCTACCACTACAACACAGAAGGTTAAAAGGAATCCAACCTTATAGCTTATATCTGCTATACGTAGGAATGAGCGCATTCTAACTGAATGCCACTATGTTCATATTACAGATTCCCCAACCTCACTCGTGGCTTCATTATGGCATTTAATTCAAGTCCCAATCTCATTCGGGCCATGAAATAACCAAGCAAGCACATTACATATGCGAAAACATGAATAATTTTTTACCCCGACCGGGACTCGAACCTAGGACTTCTGATTACTAAGTCAAGGCGCTACCACTACACCACAGAAGGTTAAAAGGATTCCAACCTTTTAGCTTATATCTGCTATACTTAGGAATGAACGCATTCTAACTGAATTCCACTTTGTTCATATTACAGATTCCCCAACCTCACTCGTGGCTTCATTATAGCATTTAATTCAAGTCCCAATCTCATTCTGGCCATGAAATAACCAAGCAAGTACATTACATATGTGAAAACATGAATCATTTTGTACTTCGACCAGGACTCGAACCTAGGACTTCTGATTACTAAGTCAAGGCGCTACCACTACACCACAGAATGTTAAAAGGAATCTAACCTTATAGCTTATATCTGCTATACTTAGGAATGAACGCATTCTAACTGAATGCCACTATCTTCATATTACATATTCCCCAACCTCACTCGTGGCTTCATTATAGCATTTAATACAAGTCCCAATCTCATTCGGGCCATGAAATAACCAAGCAAGTACATTACATATGTGAAAACATGAATAATTTTTTACCCCGACCGGGACTCGAACCTAGGACTTCTGATTACTAAGTCAATGCGCTACCACTACACCACAGAAGGTTAAAAGGAATCTAACCTTATAGCTTATATCTGCTATACTTAGGAATGAACGCATTCTAACTGAATGCCACTATGTTCATATTACAGATTCCCCAACCTCACTCGTGGCTTCATTATAGCATTTAATTCAAGTCCCAATCTCATTCGGGCCATGAAATAACCAAGCAAGCACATTACATATGTGAAAACATGAATAATTTTTTACCTCGACCGGGACTCAAACCTAGGACTTCTGATTACTAAGTCAAGGCGCTACCACTACACCACAGAAGGTTAAAAGGAATCCAACCTTATAGCTTCTATCTGCTATACTTAGGAATGAACGCATTCTAACTGAATGCCACTATGTTCATATTACAGATTCCTCAACCTCACTCGTGGCTTCATTATAGCATTTAATTCAAGTCCCAATCTCATTCGGGCCATGAAATAACCAAGCAAGCACATTACATATGTGAAAACATGAATAATTTTTTACCCCGACCGGCACTCGAACCTAGGACTTCTGATTACTATGTCAAGGTGCTACCACTACAACACAGAAGGTTAAAAGGAATCCAACCTTATAGCTTATATCTGCTATACGTAGGAATGAGCGCATTCTAACTGAATGCCACTATGTTCATATTACAGATTCCCCAACCTCACTCGTGGCTTCATTATGGCATTTAATTCAAGTCCCAATCTCATTCGGGCCATGAAATAACCAAGCAAGCACATTACATATGTGAAAACATGAATAATTTTTTACCCCGACCGGGACTCGAACCTAGGACTTCTGATTACTAAGTCAAGGCGCTACCACTACACCACAGAAGGTTAAAAGGATTCCAACCTTTTAGCTTATATCTGCTATACTTAGGAATGAACGCATTCTAACTGAATTCCACTTTGTTCATATTACAGATTCCCCAACCTCACTCGTGGCTTCATTATAGCATTTAATTCAAGTCCCAATCTCATTCTGGCCATGAAATAACCAAGCAAGTACATTACATATGTGAAAACATGAATCATTTTGTACTTCGACCAGGACTCGAACCTAGGACTTCTGATTACTAAGTCAAGGCGCTACCACTACACCACAGAATGTTAAAAGGAATCTAACCTTATAGCTTATATCTGCTATACTTAGGAATGAACGCATTCTAACTGAATGCCACTATCTTCATATTACATATTCCCCAACCTCACTCGTGGCTTCATTCTAGCATTTAATACAAGTCCCAATCTCATTCGGGCCATGAAATAACCAAGCAAGTACATTACATATGTGAAAACATGAATAATTTTTTACCCCGACCGGGACTCGAACCTAGGACTTCTGATTACTAAGTCAATGCGCTACCACTACACCACAGAAGGTTAAAAGGAATCTAACCTTATTGCTTATATCTGCTATACTTAGGAATGAACGCATTCTAACTGAATGCCACTATGTTCATATTACAGATTCCCCAACCTCACTCGTGGCTTCATTATAGCATTTAATTCAAGTCCCAATCTCATTCGGGCCATGAAATAACCAAGCAAGCACATTACATATGTGAAAACATGAATAATTTTTTACCCCGACCGGGACTCGAACCTAGGACTTCTGATTACTAAGTCAAGGCGCTACCACTACACCACAGAAGGTTAAAAGGAATCCAACCTTATAGCATATATCTGCTATACTTAGGAATGAACGCATTCTAACTGAATGCCACTATGTTTATATTAAAGATTCCCCAACCTCACTCGTGGCTTCATTTTAGCATTTACTTCAATTCCCAATCTCATTCAGGTCATACAATAACCAAGAGTTCATCCCTATGTATAGCAGATATAAGCTATAAGGTTGGATTCCTTTTATACCTTCTGTGGTGTGTAGTTGGTAGCGCCTTGACTTAGTAATTATAATTCCTAGTTTCGAGTCCCGGTCGGGGTAAAAAATGATTCATGTTTTCACATATGTAATGTGCTTGCTTGGTTATTTCATGACCCGAATGAGATTGGGACTTGAATTAAATGCTATAATGAAGCCACGAGTGAGGTTGGGGAATCTGTAATATGAACATAGTGGCATTCAGTTAGAATGCGTTCATTCCTAAGTATAGCAGATATAAGCTATAAGGTTGGCTTCCTTTTAACCTTCTGTGGTGTAGTGGTAGCGCCTTGACTTAGTAATCAGAAGTCCTAGGTTCGAGTCCCGGTCGGGGTAAAAAATGATTCATGTTTTCACATATGTAATGTGCTTGCTTGGTTATTTCATGGCCCGAATGAGATTGGGACTTGAATTAAATGCTATAATGAAGCCACGAGTGAGGTTGGGGAATCTGTAATATGAACATATTGGCATTCAGTTAGAATGCGTTCATTCCTAAGCATAGCAGATATAAGCTATAAGGTTGGATTCCTTTTAACCTTCTGTGGTGTAGTGGTGGCGCCTTGACATAGTAATCAGAAGTCCTAGGTTCGAGTCCCGGTCGGGGTAAAAAGAAAAAAATAAATTATTCTATATATATATATATATATATATATATATATATATATATATATGTATATATATATATATATATATATATATATATATATGTATATAGATATATATATGTATATATATATATATATATATATATATATATATATATATATATATATATATATATATATATATATATATATATATATGTATATATATTATATATTATATATATATATATATATATATATATATATATATATATATATATATATATATATATATATATATATATATATATATATATATATATATATATATATATATATATATATATATATATCTATATCTATATCTATATCTATATCTATATCTATATCTATCTATATCTATATCTATATCTATATCTATATCTATATCTATATCTATATCTATATATATATATATATATATATATATATATATATATATATATATATATATATATATATGTATATATATAAGTAGTCTCCGTGGCAAAATGGTAGCGTCCGCGACTCTGAGGAGGCAGGTCGAGGGTTCGGGCCCCTTCACGGACTGAGGTTAGTAAGGGCATACACTCAGGGTAACGATTACATCTGCCAAAACAAGTCCTTCGCAAGAAGTTAACCGTCCTAGCCCTTAGTAGAAAAGGGAGTTCGTGACGTAAAACCGAATCCATCCATATATATATATATATATATATATATATATATATATATATATATATATATATATATATATATATATGATATATGATTTTTTTTGGGGGGGGGAAATCTGTAATATGAACATAGTGGCATTCAGATAGAATTCGTTCATTCCTAAGTATAGCAGATATAAGCTATAAGGCTGGATTCCTTTTAACCTTCTGTGGTGTGTAGTTGGTAACGCCTTGACTTAGTAATTATAAATCCTAGGTTCGAGTCCCGGTCGGGGTAAAAATAATTATTCATGTTTTCACATATGTAATGTGCTTATTTGATTTATATATATATATATATATATATATATATATATATATATATATATATATATATATATATATATATATATATATATATTATGAGTGTGACACCGGGACAGGCAAAAACTGTCCCAATCAATAAAGGCCCTGGGCACGAGAAAATACCAAGACGAAGGAAAAGAAAATGGTCAAGGACAAGGCAGAGATGAGGTAATATCACACAAAGGAAAACGACAGACAGAAAAAACAGTCAAAGTTCAGAGGACCCAGAGATATGGAGGACTAGACCTTGAGATGACGATAGATCCACTTTTTGAAGGGTGATAGGTCATGAGAATTAGGAAAGACAGAAGGAAGAAGAGAGTTCAATCGTCAGCATCATCAATCTTATTTGTACAAGAGTAATTTTGGGTAATCACTCTGAAGTGGGAGAACATTAATATTAAAATTTAATGCATTAAAGAAATTCATCCTCAAACCCCACTTCAAAGAAAATAAAAAAGAAATACTTAAAATAGTTTACATATTCTGCAGAAATTTTCCCAGTGAACGCCCCATTTTATTCCTTTTTTTTTTCCTTTTTCTGAAAGACAGATATAGCTTCAATGGTTATTGAAGCGTTTCCAGTAATCATTGTGAAGTCGGAGAATTGACTCTTTGCTCTTCAAAGGGACATTTTTATTCAGTTCTTACAACATCGTCTCAAATTCGCTTGCATAAGAGGATATCAGAGCGTGAGAGTTAAGTGCAAGAATTGAAAGGCTAAGAATAAAAAGCAGATTTATCTTCTTTTTTTTTTCCACAGCTTCTAATCTTTTTTGTCTGTGAGAAGGTTTTACACTACAGTAAAAAGCTTCCAACAATAAATTCCAGAATTCATCACAATGATTTAATTCTCAAAGCTCTCCTACAGCAGATCTATTTAACATAGCAGGCTATATGACCACACTGGCATAACTCTAGGTAAATATTGGCTTTAAGATTACGAGCTCGAACCTCGATAAGGGAAAAAATGTGGGTTCTACAACACTTATATTGATGAATATAGCATATAATGCATAATAATTGTATATCATGCTGTTACTGATGATAGAATCACAAATAATTTTTACTTAGCTTAATTATTATTATTATTATTATTATTATTATTATTATTATTATTATTATTATTATTATTATTATTATTATTATTATTATTATTATTATTATTATTATTATTATTATTATTATTATTATTATTATTATTATCATCATCATCATCATCATCATCATCATCATCATCATCATCATCACCACCACCACCATCATCATCATCATCATCATCATCATCATCATCATCATCATTATTATTATTATTATTATTATTATTATTATTATTATTATTATTATTATTATTATTATTATTATTATTATTATTATTATTATTATCATTATTATTACTATTATCATTCAAATAGATTTATATAATGCTTAATTAAGTGAAAATATTCTAGGGTAGGGATTGATAGATGAGTGTGCATACTATATGATGATCCAATGAAACATCACATTCTAGTATGTATTGTAGGGGTCCTTGGAATTTCTCTCTAGTTAAATTTGCAGTCTTTGACGACATTGTCAGTGACGACTCTAAACCAGTTACACTTGTAACCAAGTTTCAAGATTAAGACACCACTACAGTGCTTCTGAGAAAGGATCTAGCCAGGATCAAATCATTCGGTTTCTCCTGTCAGGGTTCACCAGAGCAGATCAGTCTTCTCCATATCGTTCTGTCTCCTCGCCAAGATGATTGAGAAAAAGTCGGGGACGAGTTTGTACCAGACAGTAGAATTATAATCAAGACATACCGTTAATGTAATATCTTGGTGAATTTTGCCGTTATCTGAATGGTCTGGGTGGTAAAAACACTTTATTTTTTTTTTCACTTTGGCTTTAGAATCTGTTTGCTCCCGTCTTCAGAAACCGATATTTCAGTGAATCCACGCTGTGTTGATGGCCTTGACCTAGTTGATGCCATATTAATGTGGTATAGATTCTCTCTTGGTTTAGCTTTATTTTTCTTAATAGTGGCTTACCTTAGAAATAGTGGGGCTGACTTAATATCTGATTGGATGAGGAAATGTTCCTCTAAAACGTGAATGACATGATGAAGGGCAATAGAAAGAACAATGAGCTCCACCTAAAGTGAAGAGAAGGAGTCCAGTAGTCTCAAGAAATATATATGGTCTGTAAACGATGGCAACTACTGAGATATCGGTGTCTGTAGTGAATGAACACTTAGAGAAAATTGTAGTTTGAATTTTGCATAAGTTCTTGATTTTGTCTAAGTAGGTATTTCTGAGCATAGTTTGCTGAACATGCTGTGTTTGGCTACGACCTCACTGATTGCGAGTTCCTTGGAGAAGTTTTGTCATCTAATATAAACGGCCATAGATCCAGCCACATCCAGTATGTCCAGCCACATTAGATAGCTTTTGTTTATTTTTCCCATCGAACCGCCATGAAACCCACTGCCACGTTAATTGCATTTAGTGTGGCCATACCTCTTGGGAAGTATAGGGGATCAGTCATGAGAGAGAATAGACTGGCATTCCAGGGAGGAAGGTATACTTAGGTTTCGTGGGATTTATGCAATGATTTGATTATAATATTTTTCACAATATCCAGACCTTTTACCTACGTCAGGCTTTAGATTTCCAGCTCTTTCATTCAGATATTGCCGTGTATCAAGGGATTTCTTGTTTTTTTTTTTTTAATTGGTGAGAAGTGCATATTACCATCAGTTTATCTTAGCAACAATGGCAGTAAAATTGTGTTGGGAGCTGTGTTTCTGTGAAAGGAGAGATTAATTTCAATGTTGAAACGTTTGAGCTTTATAGGGACACCCATTAAGATTAGCATTGCCTTATTTTGTGTGGACATTATCTTAATTGATGGTGTTTTGGACAAGAGCACCAAAATCGGATATGCAACATCCATAAGCCTCCTCATAGACTAAATAGAATTCTTATTCAGGGGTTGATGCAAATCCCTTCAGTAGTTTGTCATGGAGGAAATGATAGACTACCACAGGCCACATCTGTCTTAGAGAGATTAGTTCTTAGAACTAAAGATTAGTCCACTGCCTACTTGACAGGTATCACTACTTATTGACCTTTTCCAGGAGATCATTATTATTAATTGGTTTGAAGAGTTTGATAGCTGGTGCTTTAATATTCTGTGCTTTCACTTATAAATCTTAGACTTAGTGAGACTATATGGATTTTCAGGATCGTATATTCTATATCTGAAGCACCTATACTTCTAGATACGATGCATATTAATTTCGTATTCATAATGCTTTCTCTCAAGTTCTCCTACGACGGGACATGTGTGTCAAAAATGCACACACAGTTAGCATAAAATTTTTTAATTACACCACTTTTTCTAAACAGTTGCCACCCTTACGCTACTAAACCTGTTACAAGACTCTTCATATCTTATGAATTTTGAGTATGTGTAACAAACAAAGCACTAATATCAGTACAAGTTAATTGTAAGAATATTAAGTCATTTAAAGGTACTTTGAATATATGTGAAAATATTATAAGGGTTTGCACACTTGTGAGAAAGAAGAAGAAGAAGAAGAAGAAGAAGAAGAAGAAGAAGAAGAAGAAGAAGAAGAAGAAGAAGAAGAAGAAGAAGAAGAAGAAGAAGAAGAAGAAGAAGAAGAAGAAGAAGAAGAAGAAGAAGAAGAAGAAGAAGAAGAAGAAGAAGGAAGAGGAGAATGATAGTAACAATAATAATAATAATAATAATAATAATATAATAATAATAATAATAATAATAATAATAATAATAATAATAATAATAATAATAATAATAATAATAATAATAATAATAATAATAATAATAATAATAATAATAAAAGTATTATAATAATAATGATAATTGTTCCGGTTTTACGTCACGGACTCCATTTTCTACCAAGGGCTAGGACGGTTGCCTTCTTGCGAAGGACTTGTTTTGGCAGATGTAATCCTTACCCTGAGTGCATGCCCTTGCTAACTTAAGACCGTGACGGGGCGCGAACCCTCGACCTGCCGCCTCAGAGTCGCAGACACTACCGCTTGAGCCACGGTGACTGCTAATAATAATAATAATAATAATAATAATAATAATAATAATAATAATAATAATAATAATAATAATAATAATAATAATAATAATAATAATAATAATAATATATTCTCTCTATCTACCTTGGCTGTTTCCCCCTTTAATTGGGGGTAGCCGACATAAAAAAAAGTAAACAATAAGGGGATTACTTTGCTCTATGGGCAATGACGAGGGAGCTAGCGATCGTTCAGATGGCACTGCTGGAGTGCCACAGCCCATCCTCCCGGCTCTTCCACAACCTGTGTCGCTTCACAACTGCCATCTCCCCTACTGCCCCTACCACAGGGCTACCTCTGTAAGATGTAGCCCCATGGTAACAGCAGATGCCCATCAGAGATGTATCACAATCGCTCGCCACTCATTCCTATTCCTAGCACGCTCGCTTGCTTCCCTCACATCCATCCTCCTATCATTCAGGGCTCTCCTTACTCCATCTATCCATCCAAACCTAGGCCTCCCTCTAGCATTTCTCCCATCGACTCTCGCATTCATCACCTTTTTCAGCAGTATTTCATCATCTATCCTTTCCACATGGCCAAATCATCTCAAAACATTCATATCTACTCTGGCTGCAATTTCTCTTCTCACACCCATTCTTGCTCTCACCACTTCATTCCTACCCCTATCCAACCGAAATACACCAATCATACTCCTCAGGCATTTCATCTCAAACACATTTAGTTTCCGTCTCTCACTTACTTGCATACCCCATAACTCTGATCCATACATCACAGTTGGCACAACCACTTTCTCATACAAAACTCTCTTAACATTTATTTCCAACCCTCTATTCTTCATCACTCCTTTCAACGCACCCAACACTTTACATCCTTCATTCACTCTGTGACACACATCTGCTTCCACTCCTCCATTTGCAGCTATAACCAAGCCTAAATTCTTAAAATGATCAACTCCTCAAGTGTCTCTCCATTCAACATAACATTCAATCCAGCACCATCCTCATATCTTGTACACCTCATAACCTTACTATTTCCCACATTCACTCTCAACTTCCTTCTCTCACACACCATCCCAATTTCTGACACTAACTGACACAGTTTCTCCTGTGAATCTGCCACTACCACAGTATCATCTGCAAACAGCAACTGATTCAGCTCCCACTCGTTATCATCCCCATCTACCATTCTCAAGCCTCGACCATACACTCGCTCATTTACCTCTCTTACGACTCCATCAATATACAAATTTAACTTCATTCCCTACCCCAACACAAGCTCTACTGCTCTCATACAAACTTTTCACTGCATGCAACAATTTATAATTAATTCCATATAATCTCAAAACATTCCACATTGCCTCTCTATCAACTCTATCATACGCTTTCTCCAGATCCAAAAATGCAAAATACACATCCTAACCCTTTGATAAATATTTCTCACATAACTGCCCAACTATAAAAATCTGATCTATACAACCTCTACCTCTCCTAAAACCACTCTGCACTTCTGCGATCACATTTTCTGTCTTATCCCTAATCCTATTAACCAGTATCCTACCATACACTTTTCCTACCACACTCAACAAACTTATACCCCTAAAATTACTGCATTCATACACATCTCCCTTACCTTTGTATAGGGGCACTATACAAGAAATCACCCATTCCACTGGCACCATTGACAACATAAAGCATATATTAAACTCTCTCACTAATCATTCCAATGCAGTCACACCCTCTTCTTTCAACATTTCCGCTCTCACACCATCCATTCCAGGTGCTTTACCTGCTTTCGCTTCATACAATGCCCTTTTCACCTTCTCTCTTGTAATCTCTCTCTCATTTTCATTTCCCATCACTGGCACTTGAACTTCCATCACTGCCGCTATAGCTGTATCTCTATCTTCCTCAACATTCAGTAAGCACTCAAAATATTCTGCCCATCCTTTCCTTGCATCGTTCCCTCTTAACATCTGTCCATTCACATCTTTCACTGTCTCTTCCATCCTCGATACACCCTTCCTTACTCTCTTCACTTCTTTCCAAAACTTCTTTTTATTCTCCTCATATGACCTACTAACATCCTGTACCCACCTAACATTTCCCAACCTCTTCTCTTCCTCTACCTTCCTTTTTGGTTTCCACATTTTTCTCCCTATATCTTTCATATTTCTCCCTACTTTTACACTGCAGCCATTTCTCAAAAGCCCTCTTTTTCTCTTCCACCTTCATTTTCACCCCTTCATTCCCACTCGCTGCCCCTCCTCATGCCACCTAAAACAATCCTCTTTCCACACACATCACTTGCATGTCCCACAAAACATTCTTTCATCAACCCCCATTCCTCCTCTAACTCCCCAACTTCTCTTTCTTTCACTCTGTCATATGCCACTCTCAACCTGTCCTGATATTCCTGTCTCTTCTCTGGCTTTTTCAACTCTTCCACCTTCACCATTTCCCTTCTACATCCCCCCACTCTATTTCCCCACTCTTTTGCTATCAATTTTGCTTCAACCAAAAAATGATCAAACATCCCAGCAGCCACACCACTAAATGCATGCACATCTTTCACTCTACCAATCATGCTCTTTCCTACCAACACATAATCCATCAATGCTCTTTCTTTCAATCTTCCTTTTGCCACTCTTATCCATGTATACTTATTTATTAACTCCTTGAAAAAACTATAACCTATCACCAACTCTTGCTCCACACACATATCTAACAGTCTCTAGCCACTCTCATTTCCACCTGGTACCCCATACTTTCCTATAACACCTTCTACCTCTCCATCACCCCACTCTGACATTCAAGTCATCCAACAAAACTACATACTTCCTTCTACTCAGACCATCCACACACCTAGTTAACTCATTCCAGAATTCATCCCACTCTTTCTCACTTCTCTCACATTCTGGCCCATACACATTAATAAAAGCCCAACAATCCCTAGCTATCCTAGCCCTCACCCACATCAGCCTAGATAACACTTCTTTCCATTCCACTACCTTATTTACCATCCATTCACTCAGCAATAATGGGACACCTTCTCTCGCTCTCCCCCTTTCAACCCCTGACACCTTACCTGTCACATCACCAAATGCCACTTCTCCTTTTCCTTTCATCTTCATTTCACACAATGCCAATACATCCATCCTCCTCCTACCAAACATATACCCAATCTCACATCTTTTGCTCTCTACTGTACTACAACCACGCACATTTAGACACCCCAAAACTAGAGTTTGGGGGAAGTTATTCTCCCCTCTACTCCCCTTCATCTTTGACGTCTCGCAGGAGGTTAATACAAGGGGGGGATTCCTAGTCCCCCCACCTTTCCACTTTTAGTCGCCTTTTACGACAGTTAGGGAATACGCTGGGGCTATTCTTTGATGCTCTGCCCGCCACCACAGGGCACCCGCCACCACAGGGCACTTAATAATAATAATAATAATAATAATAATAATAATAATAATAATAATAACAATAATAATAATAATAATAATAATAGTAATAATAACAATAGTAATAATAACAATAATAATAATAATAATAATAATAATAATAATAATGATAATAATAATAATAATAATAATAATAATAATAATAATAATAATAATAATAATAATAATAATAATAATAATAATAATAATAATAATGATTAAAATAATAATAAGAAGAAAGATGTTACAATAACTAACTGTCGTATATATAAGTCTAAGAGAGGTGAAAACGAATCTCTTTTAAGACAAACGTTTCTCACAAGTTTTCTTATAGGTCATAAATAAGAGTTGAGGTATTCTTTTACGGGCATTATACAAAAAGACCAGTTTTTATTTTCTATGTAGGTTATGAAAAATTCTTTTCTTTTAAACAAACATACATACATGGGGCCACAGTAAATCACTGGTAGAGGGTGCAAGTAAGGAAGCGACAAAATCGGGTTTGATCCTACCTGGCCATACTGAAGGACATCCAGCCTGAATCATCCAGGTCCCAGAGTTCACTCTGATATATATATATATATATATATATATATATATATATATATATATATATATATATATATATATATATATATATATATATATATATATATATATATATATATACTTTTGGAATCCGCACTTGAAGAAGCACGTAGCTAAGCTTGAAAAAGTTCAAAGACATGCCATGAAACTGGTGCCAGAAATACGCAATCTCAGTTATGATGAGAGGCTGAGGGAATTAGACTTACCATCACTCGAAGCTAGAAGAGTGAGGGGGGATATGGTGACAGTCTTTAAATTCCTTCATGGTTATGATAGAGTGGATAGGGATCGATATTTTGATATGGCTGGCTCTAGAACTAGAGGTCATAGTTTGAAGCTTCGTAAGAAAACTTGTTTGCAGGATGTAAGGAAATACTTTTTCAGTGTAAGAGTAGTTGATAATTGGAATTGGCTAAGCGAGGAGGTAGTTAATGCTATCTCAATCCATAGTTTTAAGGACAGGTATGATAAGTATCACTAAGTATAAAATGGAACCGATGAGGAGACGGGAAGATACGAGCTTTGGGCTCTTTCCCGTAAACACAATTAGGTAATCAATTAGGTAATCACACACACACACACACACACACACACACACACACACACACACACACACACACACACACACACACATATATATATATATATATATATATATATATATATATATATATATATATATATATATATATATATATATATATATATATATATATATATATTATTGCAATGATTTCCCCACCATTTTCTTTAAAAGATTTACTTTCCATTATTTCCCTTGTGGAGGGTGGACTGAGAGATAGCTAAGGACCATTTACAAATTTATTTATATAAAGCAGACCACAATTTAAAAACCCTGCAACTAAAAGAATAAAACTATTAACAGTTTGGCAGCAGAAAAGTAATATTTTTATACTTTATAAAAACGATAACATAACTTCACAATACAATAAAAAAAAGGGAGAAAGGTCATTTATTTACATATCAGATCTAATATTCATTATTACTCAGGCACAATATCTTACTCATAAAATAGTTATTTACTCACCTTATCTGGGGATTCTCTAATTTTCAAGACTGTATTATTATTAATATTCCTTGGTCCTAAACATTATTTTATCTTCTTTATCTGTCGACCATGCTGCACGACATCTTATTGATGAATTAAATGGCGGGCTTACTCTTCAAAACATATGAAAAAAAAAAAAAATACAGCTGAGACAAAAGAAAACTATACATTTCATTACAAAGAAAACGTATATCGTACATGGGAAGCATAAATGAAATATATATTCTCTACAATAGTTCCCTCCCAAAAAGTGGAGCTATTAATAGAAATAATGGTTACTACTCTTAAATCTTATTTTCCTACCTGAGGATGAAGTTACAACTTTAGGAGAAGATATGTTCTGAGAATCAAGATTGACATAGCCTTGGTTATCACTATTATTGTTAATATCATCAAAATCACTCTGTGTTTAACAATGTTCTAGTGAATCAACAGTACTTGGTTCAGGGATTGTATTAGGCTCGATTACTGGTTTCAAGGGATCATTAGAGAAACAACTATGTACATCATCAGACAGTTGCATAAGAAAATGTTTAGGCATGCACTTAATGACCTTATATGGTCCTGCGTATGGGGCTTCGAAAGATTTCCTGACTCTGTCAACTCGTTACCAAACTTTATCACAAGTGTCTAAATCTTTAGGAATAATAGTCTTTGGAAAACTATGGCACCTACCACTAGCTAAGTCACTTACATGTAATTTGGACATTTCTTTGACTAAATACTTAACAGATGAGTTTGTTAAATCACTAGTATTAGTACTGCTTGTGTCTACCATCAGTTTTGGTATTAAAAGTGAAGTACCAGTAACAGCACTGAATGGGGAAAATCCACTTTCATTAGGTGTATTACGAATACTAAGAAGTATAATAGATAGAGATTGTAACCAATTTTCTTTTCTAACCATAATATTTAATAGTTCAGTGAGTACACTCTATCATTCCATTAGATTAGGGATGATAAGCGGTTGTTCTTAACCTATGGAGTCCTACAACTGATGAAAGTTCTTGAAACATTTTACCCTCAAACTAAGAACCGCGATCAGTAATGACATGGAGAGGAACTCCAAATCGTGATAACTGTGCATTTACAAAAGCTTGAGCTACTCTGGGGTAAAGGCACTGT
This sequence comes from Halocaridina rubra, assembly GCA_037179515.1. Classification (NCBI taxonomy): domain Eukaryota; kingdom Metazoa; phylum Arthropoda; class Malacostraca; order Decapoda; family Atyidae; genus Halocaridina; species Halocaridina rubra. The sequence continues at coordinate 37,903 of JAXCGZ010021152.1, read as the reverse complement.
TAATGTGTCTGCTGAGAATGAAACCTCTGCGTTTGTGGCTGGTTCCACTGCATTTCTGGGATGAAGAGTTTGTTCAGTATCAGACTGATCTGCTGAGAGGTGGTGCCTATTGTCAGACCAAGAAGGCTTTAGCTGATCAATGTGTCTCTTTATTACATTTCCATTTACTCGAACATCGTAATACATATTCCCAACCTTTCGTGTAATTTCCCCAGGTATCCACTTGTCTGGTGTTGCGAATGATCGTACAAGTACAGGAGATGAAGGTTGAATGCATCGTATCTCCTTTTGGTGTTGCAATTATATCCAGCCTTTGTTCTGCTGATTACAAAGAATATCAGGCAACATCAGATCTAATATAGTCCTAATCCTCCTCCCCAGCAACAAAACTGATGGTGCCATACCTGTAGTTGCATGCGGAGTAGATTGATGACTTAAGAGAAATTTACTTATGCTAGTAGGAATAGTAGCATACGAGGCTTGTTGACATTTCATATTATGCTTAAATGTCTGGACAAATCTTTCAGCCTCCCCATTTGTGGCAAGATGATACTGTCCAGAAAAGGTGTAGAATGCCATTTACATCCAAAAACTCTTTGAATATCTGAGAAGAAAACTGAAGACCATTATCAGATACTATGCGCTCTGGCAGACCATGGGTTGCAAAAAGCATGTTTTTGTTGTTGGATGTTCACCCTTGAGGGTGAGCGGACCTTCCACTTGTGGCCCGCAGGTGGGGTGCAAAAAGCAGCATTAGTGCTTTGATAGTGCAAAGTGGGGTAGTTGACTGTATTGGAATGATCTTGTTATGTAAGTATATATTTATATAATTACTATGTACTTTTATATAATTACTTCGTATTTTTATATTCCTTTTGTATAAGCCATTAGAAAGAATATTAACATTTGTCGAGGTAGATATTGTTCAATGTATTAAGAATTTATAGATATTCAGCAAATCACCCTGCCTAAGAACCTTCGACGAAGCACGGCAGTCAATGTGTACCGTCTGAGACTCGGGTACAAGTGCACCTGGCGAATAGTGGATGATATCGTCAGGGAATGCACCTTTTGCCAGGTAGCCTAACCACATCCACTGCTCCACTACATCCTCGAATGTGATTCCTTTTCAGAAATTCGACGGAAAACTGATGCCCCCACAACATCCAGCGAAGATCCAAATGCCCTTCATGTTGCTAGCTCCATAATCAGACTAGCAACAAACAACTACATGAACAGTCAACTAAATATCATAAGTCAATACCCTCCACCAAGATAACCATGCAATAACTCTCTCTCACCTCCAAAACAGGAATTCATTTAAATTGTTTGATGTAAACTAATAATCCTCAAGTGAACACTTATGCTTTCCATTATCTTTACAGTTTTGCACAACTTCACCTGCGGGCCAAAATAGGAAAGTTTGATCACCCTCAAGAGTGAATACCACCAACAATAACAAGATTTCACCCCACCTCTTCACCAAATAGGAAAGCCCATTTGCCCGCAAGAGCGAATACCACCTACAATCAACAAAATCTTACCCCACCTGCGGGCCACAAGGGAAGGTCCGCTCACCCTCAAGGGAGAACATCAAAGAAAAAAAAAGTAAGCCTAATGGTAATAAAAGAGTACAAACTTACGCTGATGATTGTATTAGATGTGGTAGTAGAGGAAACAAATATTTTGAGCTGAACAAATGTCAAGACAAAGAGTGTAGTAAATGTGAGAAAATAGGTCATTTCGCTAAAATCTGTTGTTCAAGAAGTCAAGCATCAATTCGAAATATAATACAAGAAAGCTCTAATGGGTCTATCTTGGTTGAAAATAATACCAGTAGATTTGCCAGGACTATTAAAGGTAAATGAGATATCACAAAAATCATGCACAATGGAAGAGTTATTTGCTAAATATAATGGTATATTTGGTGATAATGTTGGAAAGGTTGCAAATGTAAAAGCTTCTTTGTGTTTCAAATCGGATGCCACTCCAAAGTTTTGTGCTCCCAGACAGATTCCATATGCACTAAAACCATTGGTTGAGCAAGAAATTCATAGGCTAGTAGCAAATGAAACTTGGGAGAAGGTAGCATATTCTGAATGGGCCACACCGTTAGTACCGGTAGTCAAAGATGAAATAGTATTAGAATATGTGGTGATTTCAAGATTACCGCAAACCCACAACTACAAATAGCCCAACACCCGTTACCTAGGGCAGCTGATATGTTCGCCAAATTAGGTAGTTGTAAAGTCTTTTCAAAAATAGACCTCAAACAAGCCTTTCAACAGCTGGAGTTAGATGAGAAGTCTCAGGATATATGTACATTTAATACGCACTTAGGATTGTATAGACCTAAGCGTCTTCCTTGATCCAGCAGAGAAGATTTTGTTTGATCTACTTATCAACCAGAGCAGAGTGCATAGCTGGCACATTGGCAAGTTCAAAGGCCTTCTCTTGGTTGAAGAAGGTGACGAACCCACAGTGGTTATTTATGAATGATAGCATGAATGCTATGCATTCTGAAGTGCCTAAGCATGGCTGGTAGGCAAACATATTCTCATGGAAGGGAGGGCACTTCTAGCGAAACCTGTTATTGTAACATCTTTTCTGCTGCTTTGCTCAAGCAGCTTAGGCAGGATATAGGGCATGGTATATTTGGATCCTTACGTTTAGGGATGGGCTGAATATCTGCCTTGTTCCATGAAGTTGGTCTTACTCTTTGGGTGTATGTGCAGTTTATCAGTGAGAGCAGAGCTAATTCCCCTTAGAATCTCATATTCTGAATCATCGAATACGTGATTCTGTCTGTCCCCGGGACCGTGTTCTTAGAGCTCTTGCTCACTTTCTGCAGCTCGTTCAGGGTGAAGGGGGTTTCTGTGAGGTCTTCAATGTTGATGGCTCCTTCTCATCATGCAGTGATGAGACCCTGTAGAGTTCTTTTGGTCATGATGGGGAGCTGATTGGAGTTTGCCCTCTAAGCAAATTTGGTTGAGAGCCCTTTTGCTTCCCTGCTGGGGTTCCTGTAGTGGATGGTTCTTGGAGTTTTTCCCCTGGCATAGAAGTTAATGTTTCTCCACATTTGGCCCACAGAGGTCTGGGCATCTAGAGTAGAACACTATCCAAGCCATATTTTCCTTTTGAATTTTTTTGTCTTTTCATAAACATGCTCTTTGACTACCTGGAGGGCATGGTAAGAATCTTCAGTGGGACAGTTTCTGTGTATCTTCCAGACAACATTGAGCCGGTGATTGAGTTCTTAGACTCTCTCAGAGTAGTACCACCTCGCGGCGATTTGTTTGTCCTGGTTTGCAGAGGGGGATAACTTAGTCAGTTGCAGCCTGCAAAGCATTGACTAGCTCAGCCTCAGTTTGGTCAATATCCCCTGGAAGTGCGTAAGCTGAATACCTATTGGTAAGGTGCTCCTGGAATTGGCCCCAGTTGGCCTTCTTGAAATTCCATTGAGGAGGCCGGGCAGGAATTTGGAAAATGTCCGGAATCATCATCTAAGGTGGATCCCATAGTGGTTGCTTGTGACATGGGGGAGAATTTCCCAAGTAGTGACTTGCCTTAAAGAGTTTTAGATGAAGCTGAGATCCAGAATTACACCTCTGTTGTGAGTTGGCTCTTGGTCATTGAGCATGACGATGTCCTCTTGATCGTTCAACAGACTCATGATGCGTCTGCCAGCTGCACAGGTGTGATTGGGCCAAATTTAAGATGGTGCACATTAAAATCACCACCTAGTACAAGGTCAGTGAGACTGGCTTTGCCACAGAGGTCAGACAAGTCCAGGTCACCGTCCTGCTGTCTGTAGATGTTGTAGAAGTCTACATTGCTGCCCTGTAGCTTGATGTTGATAGCAAGGATGTGGACCCCCTCACAGTAGTTGACGGTTGAGTGATTTCTTTGGCCAGCAAGTTCCTTTTGATGAAGGTGGCACTGCCTCTGTTTTTCCCCAGAGCCCATAGTAGGATAATTTAGGAATATACTGTTCCGAACACAGGGTCTCCTGTACCATGATAACATTGATACTATCAGCCCTGGCAATGCCTTAAAGATGTTTATGTTTGTTTCTCACACCCTGAGCATTCCAGTTTAGGATCTCGAGATTAGGCAGAGGTTTAAGAATAGGAAGTAGAAGGAGCAGCGGTTTGGTGAAGAGGACGTTGGTATTTCAAGGTGAGAGCTTGAGCGAAAATGCCGTGGGAGATATCAGCGGCTTAGGTTGAAAGTATCCTTGCGAGTAGAGTCTATGTTTTTGGTAAAGATTTGTACTGTTGCATGTATTCACCTCAAGGTGAAGAGGGGTTGAGATTAGGAGTAGATGGGGCTGTGGAAGTAGAGGAGGGTGTTTGGAGAGGTTGCTGTGAAGGAGCGCAGTCATTGAGTCTGGGGTCTCTGACTTGGTGTGGATAGGAGGTCTGTGAGTGGAGGCAGCTGGAGTCTAAGTTTTGCATGAGGTGGTGGAGTGAGTGTGAGTGTTGTGTTGGGTGGTGGTGTGAGTCTGATTGCTGTGTGAGGAAGTAGTGAGAGTCTGTGTAGGAGCAGGAGTGGGGGGAGGTGTTGTTTGTGTGCTTGGAGCTAGGTTAGTGTTGTGTGTGTGGTTTTTGGTAAGGGGGTGGGTCTGGGTAGGGCAGGAAGGGATCAGTGCCATGGTTTGGAGGTGGGAGGAGGAGTAGGAGTGAGGGTTGAACTGTTGCAGTTTGCAGTAGTAGTAGAGGCTGGGATTCTTTGAGGGATCCTCTAGAGCCTTTCTGGACAATGGGTGTTTCAGGTGTGGTGGCACACCTGGCTGTTAGGGCACCTGGCTGAGGTCTCCTCCTTTACCTAGTATTTGCCAAGGCATTGGTCAGTGACATGCCCATCGCTGCAAACTGCACAATGCACATGGAAATGACGTGTGTTGCGGTGGTGGCCAAAGCATTGGCAGCAGAAACAACAAAGAGGTTCTGGGTTATATTCTCTCAGTTGGAACTTACCCCATATGCCTAGGTTAACTTGAGCTGGGGAAGGTCCGCAGATGTGAACCAGTACCTTCTTTGATTGAACTGTCTGCCCTTCAATTTTGGAGGAGCAGCAGCTGGCAGAGGTGACATACCTTTGCTTTGTCAACAAATCTTTTGAAAAAGCCAGTGGGAAGTTTACAAGGATGAACTTCCTAGGCCTCTGAGATGGAGACATCTCAGTTAGGTAAGGTGAGCTGAGATAGTGGATCTTCTCGGCAGCTTCTGAGGAGATAGGGTGGATAATGAACTAACCCTGGAGGTTGGGTCTAATGAGGCACCCAAATTCAGTAAGCTGGTCTTCTAGCTCTCTAAGGAGTGAATAGACCTCAGCAGGAGTAGGGGCCTGAACTTTAAACTTATAGATCTCCTCTCTTGCAGCAGTGGGTCTTTTGGCTGGGGGGGGGAAGCTGGGGATGCAAAGCTCTCCTGGCTACTGCCAGAGGTGGTCCATTCCTCCTTAGGGTGCTCATGCTCCATCCCTCTTCCAGGGGGGAGCAGGAATCTCTGGAGAGGACATGACTAGAATCTAGTCATGTATATATTTATTTTAAAAACTGTATATACACTGGGAAACTTTTCACTGAGCACTTTCTCTATTATATTTTAAGAAGCCTTACTGCTATAAAAAGAGGGAATGAAACACACTATAGCACTTGATTTATAGAAAGCGGAAATAAACACACTGTGGGCACTCTGTACACAACATTGAACACAAAATTATTCCAATTGTGGCTGAAAAAGAAACTTGCAAAAAATGAGATAATTAACAAAATTCTGCAGCAAAATGGTAGTTGAAAAATATTAAAAAAGGTTTTAGCGCGCTTATTTCACTCTTTAAAAGAGAAAATAAAGGGAATAGAATCAGTTTCAGTTTATAATGAACGTCTATTTCCATAATTTAATTCTTACAGAAGATACTGTCTCCTGGTGATCCTTCCTTTCCAGGTAAGGGAAAGGAGCGGAAGGGGTAGACCAGTCTTCTTGGTAGAGATAGGATAGGGGTGAAGGAGGGAGAGGTGATGATGCTGCTTCCAGGCTTTTAACCCCTAGAGAACCTCCAGACAGGAAGGGTAAGGGAACTAAACAAAAACAAGTTTATGAATATATAAAATTGACAAATAAATGGATGAACAAAATAGAGAAGAGAAAAATAACAAAAAGAAGGGGTCTTGCTGATGACCAGCAAGGACAAGGCTTCCTTTGGGAACCACACCAGCATGTGTTGGGCTCATGCTGGAGAGGCTGAGGAATAGGTTCTCAACCTCTTGAGCTCATAGCTTGACAAGTAGCATGAGTTATTGCAAGATGGTATAGGAGGAGGGTACTGGCTGATGATGTTCAGTAGGCTGTCCATGAAGTACATTGTTGCAACTCTGATTTTGGAGCTAGCGGCTTGAAGGTTATTTGGATCCATACTAGGTATTACTGGGGCACTAGTCTTCCATCAAATTTCAGAATAGATTTCACATTCGAAGACGTAGTGTAGAAGTGGATGCGGCATGGCTTCCTGGCAGTAGGTGCACTCCTTAAAGAGATCTTCCACTATTCGCTACGTGCACTTGTATCCGAGTCGCAGACGATGCAAGTTGACTGCTGTGCTTCTGCAGAGGCTCTTGGGCAGGGTAATGCGCTGCAGATTGGGGGCAGCTTTGTACCACCAGGTGGAGGGAGACTCGGTGTCAATGCATAAATTGAGTCTGGCTAGTAATAGGTTAAGGAGTGATCTGGAAGCTTTGGTCTTGATCTGGAGAGTCCCAGGGGGCAGAGATATTTGAATATCTGCCTGGATTGTAGCTTGCTTAGCACCTTGGTTGGCTTCTTCATTTCCCTTCATGCAGATATGGCTGGAAATCTAAGCAAGGGTGATGGTTCATCCAATGCTGACTGCCCTGTGGTAAAGGTGAAGAATGCTGGTAATAATTCTCACATTGTCTTTGAGAAATGGCTTCTTGATGTCCTGAAATGTGCCATTAGAGTCGTTGAGAATAGGGGCATGATCAGTTCCTTGCTGGGAGAAGCTACTGAGGGCAATGACTATGGCAACCAGGTTTTTTGGAGTGAGGAGCAGGAGTTCAACACCCTTTAGGATTCAACGTGATCCTTGGTGATGAAGGCGGCCGCTGAGGCTCCAGTTTCTTGAATGACTGAGCCGTCAGTATAGAAGAGTTGGGAGTTTTGCCTGCTCCAGCTCTGAATTTTGTCCTTGCATGCGTTTTTAAGGACAAGCGGGTTAACTGAGATTTTAGGGTTGTCTGGCAGTTTGATTTTTATGTCGAGCAGCTGGTTGTCACATGGAGGATGCCATCGGAAGTCAGGAAGCGGAGTGTCCTGGATCTTGGCTAGGATGTCTTCCTTGACTGGTAATGCTCGCAGGCCAGCACAGACCATGGCTGTCCAGGTTCTTGCAGGGAGATCCGGGTGGTGATCGAGGGCTAGTCAGAAGTAGGCATCGATGAGGCAGGGAGGTTGAGCCGTTTTGGTTTTGGCCACTGAGAGGAGTAATCTTTGTGGAGATCTGAGTTTTAGTGACATTATGTTGGCTTCCAGCTGGAGCTCTTCTCCTTTGGTCCACATTGGAGCTCCTAGCATGGCCCGCATGGCATTATTCTGTATAACCTCTATATTATCCCATTGTTGGTCTTCCAAGAGCCAAAGGGTGGGACATACATAGTCTACAATGCTTCGTATGGCTTGCACATAGAAGGTTCTAAGGAGACTAAAGGAGGTGCTGTCGCATAGGCCTGACACCTGTCGAAGGACAGTTTGGCACAGTTTACATATGTCGCACAAATGTTGTATCTCATGTCCAATGGATAGTCAGCTATCGATGTAAACACCCAGGCAAAGGTGCTTGGTAACCCAGTTCACAGGCTCATTGCCTAAGACCAGTTTGTCGTCTGGTCTCCATTGGTGGATGGGGAGAACCTAGCTTTTGAGGGCGTTTATCATGAGTCCAAGGGAAATGGAGTCTTTGTAAATCTTGGTGAGGCAGTGCTGGGTCCTATTAAAAGTCCTATCACCTCTTGTGACGAGGGCAAAGTCATCTGTGTAGTTGAAGATCTTAGCTCTTGGTGGTAGTGCAATGTCCATGATTTTTGCCATGAGGAGCAGGAATTCAACACCCTTTAGGATTCAACGTGATCCTTGGTGATGAAGGTGGCCGCTGAGGCTCCAGTTTCTTGAATGACTGAGCCGTCAGTATAGAAGAGTTGGGAGTTTTACCTGCTCCAGCTCTGAATTTTGTCCTTACATGCATTTTTAAGGACAAGCGGGTTAACTGAGATTTTAGGGTTGTCTGGCAGTTTGATTTTTATGTCGAGCAGCTGGTTGTCCCATGGAAGATGCCATCGGAAGTCAGGAAGCAGAGTGTCCTGGATCTTGGCTAGGATGTCTTCCTTGACTGGTAATGCTCGCAGGCCAGCACAGACCATGGCTGTTGAGGTTCTTGCAGGGAGATCCGGGTGGTGATCGAGGGCTAGTCAGAAGTAGGCATCGACGAGGCAGGGAGGTTGAGCCGTTTTGGTTTTGGCCACTGAGAGGAGTAATCTTTGTGGAGATCTGAGTTTTAGTGACATTATGTTGGCTTCCAGCTGGATCTTTTCTCCTTTGGTCCACATTGGAGCTCCTAGCATGGCCCGCATGGCATTATTCTGTATAACCTCTATCTTATCCCATTGTTGGTCTTCCAAGAGCCAAAGGGTGGGACATACATAGTCTACAATGCTTCGTATGGCTTGCACATAGAAGGTTCTAAGGAGACTAAAGGAGGTGCTGTCGCATAGGCCTGACACCTGTCGAAGGACAGTTTGGCACAGTTTACATATGTCGCACAAATGTTACATCTCCCAAAGGATAGTCAGCTATCGATGTAAACACCCAGGCAAAGGTGTTTGGTAACCCAGTTCACAGGCTCATTGCCTAAGACCAGTTTGTCATCTGGTCTCCATTGGTGGATGGGGAGAACCTAGCTTTTGAGGGCATTTATCATAAGTCCAAGGGAAATGGAGTCTTTGTAAATCTTGGTGAGGCAGTGCTGGGTCCTGTTAAAAGTCCTATCACCTCTTGTGACGAGGGCAAAGTCATCTGTGTAGTTGAAGATCTTAGCTCCTGGTGGTAGTGCAATGTCCATGATTTTTGCCATGAGACAGTTGAAGAGGAAGGGGCTGAGTATGCCACCTTGGGGAGTCCTGTTTTCATGGAGTTTATAGGTGGAATAATGCCTTTGAACTTTGACTTGAGTGTTACGGCTTAGTAAACTCAGCTTGATCCAGGAGAGAAGTTTCCCTTGATCTGCTTAGCACTAGAGCAGAGAGCATTGCTGGTACACTGGCAAGCTCAAAGGCCTTCTCTAGGTCAAGGAATACGATGAATCCACTGCAATTATTGATGAATGATTGCATGAGTGCTATGCATTCTGAAGTACCTAAGCCTGACTGCTAGGCAAACATATTTTCATGGAAGGGTGGGCACATACAGCAAAGTCTGTTTGGAACCATCTTTTCTGCCGTCTTGCTCAGGCAGCTTAGGAGGGAAATAGGGCGTGGATTATCTAGATATTTTGACTTTGGAATGGGCTGCATATCTGCCTTGTTCCATGAAGCTGTTCTTGCTCTCTGGGTATATGTGTGGTTAATCATAGACAGTAGAGCTAGCTCCCTTTGGAGCCCCATATTTTGAATCATCGAGTATGTGATTCTGTCTGCCCCTGAGGCTGTGTTCTTGGAGCTCTTCCTCACTTTCTGCAGCTCAGTCAGAGAGAAAGGGACTTTGACTTAATATGTGGTGTTGATGTCTTCTTTTAGTTCATCCAATATTGCAGCGGTGAGTCACTGAAGGGTTATTCTGGTTATGATGGGGAGCTGGTCGGAGCTTGCCCTTTCTGCATATTTAGTGGAGAGTTCTTCTGCTACCCTGCTGGGGTCCCTACGGCGAATGGTTCTTGGCGATCTTCCCTTAGCAAAGTAGTTGATATTCCTCTATGTTTGTCCCTCAGAGGTGTGGGCATCTAGAGTGGAACACCATTCAAGCCAATTTTTCCTCTTGATTTCTCTTGTTTCTTCATGAACATGTTCTTTCACTACCTGGAGAGTACGGTAAGAGTGTTCACTAGGACAGTTCCTGTGCATTTTTCAGACAACGTTGGCCCGGTAATTGAGTTCTTTGACTCTATCACAGTAGTACCACCTGTCGCGATGATTGGTGTGATGTGGTTTGCAGAGGGGGATAGAGGAGTTAGGTGCGGCTTGCAAGGCGTTAACTAGTTCAGCCTCAGTTTGGTCAAGATCCCCAGGTGGTGTATAAGCTGAGTACTAATTGCTAAAGCTTTCCTGGAATCAGCCCCAGTTGGCCTTCTTCAAATTCCATCGAGGAGGTGGAGCAGGGATTTGTGAAGATTTCAGGAATTGGCAGCTTGAGGTGGATTCCATAGTGGTCACTCGTGACCAGGGAGTAAACTCTCCAAGTGGCGTCTTGCTTTAGAGAGTTGGAGACGAAGGTGAGATCCAATATTCCGCCTCTGTCATGAGTTGGCTCATGATTGTTGAGCAATATGATGTCTTCTTGGTCATCCAACAGACTCCTGATATGTCTACCTCAGCACAGGGGTGCTCTTATCTGAATCTTGGATGGTGAGCATTAAAGTTGCCTCCTATTACCAAGTCACGATGGCTGGCTAAGTCAAAGAGGACAGGCAGGTCCAAATCACTGTCGTGCCGTCTATGGATGTTGTAAAAATCTATGCAACTGCCCTGTAGTTTAATATTGACAGCGAGGATGTGGACACCTTTGCCGCAATAGACAGGTTGGGTGATTTCTTTTGGTGCTGCCTCTGTTCTCTCCTGGAGTCCAGTGTTGGTAGAATCCCTGGTATCCAGGGACTTTAGGAGTGTTCTGATCTGTACACAGGATCTCCTGAACCATGATGACATATATATTATCAGCCCTGGCAATGCCTTCCAGATATTAGATTTTATTTCTCAAACCCTGAGCATTCCAGTGATGGATCCCAAGATTAGACATCACAAAGGTTTAAAAGGTAGAAGTGGAAGGAGCAGCAGCGTGTTGAGGATGATATTGGTTCCTGGAGGTGGGGGCTTAGACAATGATGCTATGAGATATTTTCACAACTTGATTGAAGGTGTCTCTTGGAGAGGAGTCCATGTTGGCAGCAAAGAGTCGAAGAGCTTCATGAATAGCCTGAGTAATAAGGTTTGTGATGTCTTCAAGGGTGAAGAGGGGTTGAGAATTAGGATTGGGTTGGCATGAGGAGGCAGAAGATTGTGCTTAGAGAGGCTGTTGAGAAGGAGTAGGAGTGCAATTACAGAGTCTGTGGTCTCGAGCCTTGGTGTGCTTAGGAGGACTTTGAGTGGAGGCAGCTGTAGTCTGAGTGTTGCATGGGGTGGTGCTGTGTGTATTAATGTTGCGTGAGGTGGTGGTGTTAGTCTGAGTGTTGTGTGGGGTGTCGGTGAGAGTATGACTGTTGTGTGAGGAAGTGGTTGGAGTTCGTGTGGTAATAGGAGCGGTGGGAGGTGTAGGCAGGAGGGGATCTGTGCCTGGGATTGGAGGTGGGAGGAGGAGTAGGAGTGAAGGCAGAGGTGGTGCAGTTGATGGCAGGAGCAGAGGAAGGAGATCATTGAGGAATCCTTTTCAGTCTCTCAGGACAGCGAGTATTCCAGGTGTGGTGGCACAACTGGCAGTTAGGGCACTTGGCCAGTCTGTATTCTTTGGCCTTAAATATGGTAAGGCAACAATCGGTGACATGCCCACCACTGCAGATTGCACATCTCACTGGGAAGTTGCAGGTGTTTCTGTGGGGGGTCAAAATGCTGGTGGCGGAAACATCGGAAAAGTTCAGGGTGCTAGTCCCTGAGTTGGAATTTGCCCCTAACTCCGAGGTTCACTTGGGCAGGAAGAGGACTGCTAATGTGGATCAGCACTAGTTTTGAAGGGACATTTTGAACTTCAATCTTATAGGAGCAGCAATTGGCGGAGGTGATATACGATACTTGGTCAATAGTTCTGTAGACCATGCAATGGGGAAGTATACAAGGATGAACTTTCTGATCCTTTGAGCTGGGGTCATCTCGGCAAGGTGAAGAGAGCTGAGGGCCTGGATCTTCTCGGCAGCTTTGGTGGAGGTGGGGTGGATGATAAATTAACCCTGAATATTGGGTTTGATAGTACACCCAATTCCGTGAGCTGGTCTTCCAGCTCTCTGATGAGAGTATAGGCCTCTGCAGTGGAGTGGGCCTGGACTTTGAATTTAGAGATGGGCTCTCTAACAGCAGTGGGCTTTGTGGCTGGGAGGAACTGGGGCAGCAGCTCTCTCCTGGCTGCTGCCAGAGGCCGTCCTTTGCCTCCTCCTCTTTACCACTTATGTCCACTCCACTCCTCCTGGGAGTGGTCTAGCTCCATTCCCCCCTCATGGGGGAGCAGGAGGGTAGGAGGAGGGCATGAATAGAACATAGTCATGTATATTCCCAGACCTTTCACTGAACACTGTACTGTTTATTATAATAAATATAAACACTTATACTGAGCACTTTAGCAAATTATTTTATATTTTAAGCAGGCCTTACCACTATAATGCGGTTATGAAACACAATATAACACTGAGATTATACTAAAAACGGGGGTGAAAACACAGAGAGGACTTGCACTGAATGCACAGTAAATCAGTGTTAGGATAACTGTAGTTTAGTAACTCTAAAAGTAGTTTGGTAGTTTGTGATAGTTTACATATGGCAGAGAGTTGTTGGTACTGAGTTGGGTGAGTAAGTGGCGGTGAGGGCATTGGAGATCCAGTCGTTGTGCAGAGAGGTTGTATTTTTGATGACGTTTATGCTTCGTTTACCGGCCGGTTTGGTATTTTTTTTTTTTTTGTGCTGTCTTTCGGTATTATCGTTATTGCTTGTCTCTCATACTGACTTATCATTGGTGTTATTCCACATAACACATAATATCAAGGTAAGAGGAATTTAATTCAATTTAGTATAAACTACAAGCTATCTAGGCTATAACCTGCAAACATGGTGTCTAAAGTCATGTCGGAGAGGCTTAGACTATTCACTGGTGAAGAAGTGGTTGCGTGGATAAAGAAAGTTCAGTTGGTGGCTAAGTTGTAGAAGATTTCTGATTTGGCTTCTGTTATTCCACTGTATTTGGAGAGGAATGCTCTTGTTTTGTATTTAGAAATGAGTGTGATGACCAGGGTGATTCAGAAAATATAGTGGCTATGTTAAAAAAAGCGCTTACTGATGGAGCCTTTGTACCATATGCCAAGTTGGTTAGAGTCAAATGGACAGGGCAACTTGTTGATGTGTATGCAAAGGACATAAGACGTTTGGCTGTACTAGCTGGGTTCAAGGGGGATGGTTTGGAAAGCATTGTTTGTTTGACTTTTGTCAATGGATTCCCAGATAAAATAAATATAGCTTTGCAACAAGTCAATGAGGTTTTAACTAAGCCATTTAGTGAGCTGATTAATGTGGCAAGAATTTTGTGCAAACCTAAGGCTGATAAGGAGCATTTTGTTGCAGTGGCAAGGGGATTTGAGTTGCCATAAAAGGGCAGTGGCAGTAAGGGAGTTAAGGGAGATTCTGCAGGAGTGGTGGTCCTCATATAATCAAATTTTGTGAGAAAAAATTAGGCGTTTCAAATGTAACAAAGTAGGACATATTGCCAACCAACGTGATCAAAAAGACTCAAGAATATACCCAACGGCAGTGAAACAAATAGAGGAAGACAGCTGCACCAGCAGTAACCCACTTGTTAATGACAAGGTGCTGTCACTACCTGTTATTGATGTGCAGGTGAATAATTGTTCAGCTAGGGGACGTGTAGATTCCGGTTGTACTAAAACAATCGTTCATTTTAAGTTGGTTGTACAGGAGAAACTTTTTTAAATGCTTTCGATGCAAGGCAGGTCAATTGTAAAGGTTGTACGGTAATGCATTTGGTGATTGGCAATAGACAAGTGTCTGTTCATGCAGTGGTGTCTGATAAGATGAATGTCGATATTGATATTGTTGTGGGATTGGATGTCATTAATCAGTTTGGTGGTGTTGCAATCCAGGAGGGTTTTGTGCAGTTTCTTTCACCTGATTAGTCTTCGGAAGCAACAATTCTGCTAAAAAAGAACTCATGTGAGATCGATGTTAAAGACTTTTGTGCTGATTTTGATGGTATAAATTGGACAGTGGAATGGTTTTGGAAAAAATAATCAGCCAGTAAATCTTACAAATAAGGTTAGCTGCAATGCCACAACTTGACAGGAAAGAAAAAATAAGAGTATTACAAAGAAGTCAACAGGTGGATACAAGAGGTAATTTTAGCCCCCTGGGACAAAGATATAACTTATGGAATTATTCCTATGCTGGCAGTGGAGCAACCAACAAAGAATATGGTGAGGCTAGTACTAGATTTCGAGAGTTAAATGCTCATGTGAAGTGCCATACTGGTGATGATGTCACAGATGTATGTGATGAAAAGTTTAGGCAGTGGAGACAGATGGTAAAACAGTATCTGTTGTTGACCTTAAATCTGCATATCTATAAATTAAAGTAAGAATTTGTGGCCATATCAGTTGGTAAAGTATGAAGGTAAGACCTATCGTTTAACACGATTGGGCTTTGGGCTGAACTGTGCATCGCACATAATGTAAAAAATCTTAAAGTTTGTTCTAAAGAAAAAAGATGAGACAAAAATACATGAGCTCCTACATTGATGACATTCTTGTCGATGAAACTGAGCTGTCTGCTAACGAGCTCATTAGACATCTGAATGAGTATGGACTGTTAACAAAATCCCCTGAATCACTTGAGAATGGTGCAGCTTTAGGACTTAAGTTGCTTTGACTTAATGGTGAATTGGTGTTCCAATAAGGGAACAAAGTTCCAGAGGTTTCAGATGATTTGACAAGAAGAGGTTTGTTCTCTATATGTGGGAAGTTAGGGGGCCATTAATTCCCATTGCTGGTTGGTTAAGGGTTGCGTATAGTTTCATTAAGAGGAGTGCTGAGGGGTCAAGTTGGGACGATCCAATTGGCAGTGCTGCAGTTGCTATGATCAGGGAGGTGATTGAGAAAGTGAAATTAGATGATCCAGTTAAAGGCGGTTGGCATAATCGAACATGGTACGATATGGTGTGATGCTAGCAGTTTAGCTATTGACATGCCACGTCACATACTCGATGCTAGGAAAATAATTATTCCTCAGTCTTCGTCTGATGAATCAGATGAGGAAGATAGGGTTAAGCTGCCAACTGAAGACCGGCAGCAAAGTGGAGGAGATAGTACAACTGACCTGCCTGGTTGGATGACTATGTTTCTAAGTTGGATTACTATATATATGAGTCATATAATTGTATTGTAAATTTGCATACGTTAATTTTTCTTTTTTTCTCTTTTTCTTATTTAGTATCAATCACAGATTGTCTTGGAATTTATTGGGTTGTGGATTTTCTGTTGATTTTAAACAATTTTGTTTGTACTTCTACAAAACTTGGTGTGTTGTATGATCTCGAGATCAGAGGGCGTGTAGTTTGGTAGTTTGTGGTAGTTTACGTATGGGGGAGAGTTGTTGGTGCTGAGTTGGGTGAGTGAGTGGCAGTGAGGACATTGGAGATCCAGTCATTGAGCAGAGAGGTTGTGTTTATGGGGACGTTTATGCTTCATTTACCGGCCGGTTTGATATTTTTGTTTTTTTATTCGTGTTGTCTTGCGGTATTATCGTTATTGCGTGTCGCTCATACTGACTAAACATTGGAATTATTCCACATAATACATGATATCAGGGTAAGAGGAATTTAATTCAATTTAATTCAATCTACGATAACCCAGAAAAAAAAACTGAAAAGGAATGTATCACTGAACATCTAGATAATAGATTAATGAACAGGCCTTACCAACACATTCTTATTATGAAGCACACAAAAACACTGTGATTATGAGCACAACTGGGTAAAAACACTAAGAACACTTAGCATTGTACACAAATAGAATTTGAGTGGTTGAAACAAAACAGAACCTGAAAATGAACGAGAGAATTAGCACAATTCTACAGCACAAAATTTATACCTAATAAGTAAAAAAAAAGTTTTAAACCTGCTTATTTTACTCTTGCAAAAAGAAAAAAAGGATAAAGAGAGTCAGTTTCAGTGTATAAAGAATCGACCACTTCCCCGATTTCACCCCTCTACAAAAATAAAAGAGAGAAAAGCAACGGAAACAGGAATGGTATCCCGTTTGTTTTAATCTTTCCAACTAACTACAGCTGAAGGGTCTTGTGGACTTAAATAATGCTGTCCAGGACAGTTTGATGTTAATTCTTCCTTCAGTTACAGTTCTCTCTCTATACCTACATCAACACCGAATGTTCTTGGATATTCGTTACACATGTCTTATTATCTCTTCACGTCTGACAAGTCACAATACTCCCCATCTCTGTTTCTCTTTGTTTTTTCATCGTGCCCAGGCCCGATGAGAGCAGATTTATTTTTTTTTTGGGCCTGGACTGGTGTCACAATCATAACAAAAGGGGGAAGGAGTAGAAGAGGTACTCCAGCCTATCTAAAAGAAGGAGGAGACTTCTAGCTGCTGACTGGGCAGGAGTGAAGAAGAAGAAATCCTACCGATACTGGAGCTGGAACCTGACTAAAGAGGCGACAACAGACCACCATGCTTAGAATTCTTGCCACTTTTTCACATTTATATAACATAAAAACTATGCAATTAAAAATTAAAATAATAAATCTTTATATAATTATGCACAATTATTCATTCACTTACCTTGGCTGTTTCCCCCCATTCGGGGGTAGCCGACTTTAAAAAATAAGGAACTTACTTTGCTCTATGGGCAATGACGAGGGAGCTAGCGACCGTTCAGATGGCACTGCCGGAGTGCCACAACCCATCCTCCCGGCTCTTCCATAACCTGTGTCGCTTCATAATGTCAACTCCCCTACTGCCCCTACCACAGGACTACCTCTGTAAGATGGTTGGTTGGTAGGATGGGATAGGATAGGTGGAGGAAGAACAGTGACGGCGTCGAGTGAACTCTCTTAGCCCTATTCAGGGTGTCATCACTGAAGAGAGGGGGATATAGGATGGGAAGGATTGGGGGGATAAGCACGAAAATTAAAGAAGGAAGAGATAAATAGAGAGGGGCAGACCCTCGTGCTAAGTTTTGGTTAAAAAATTATAATTTAACTGCAGCTTAACATGAATCCCTCTAGTTATTATTTAATGTTTGTATTCTTGATGAACACTGCTATTATTTGATTAAATAAATACTTATTTAATGCCTCGACTTTAAGACTCTTGTGAATCTCTTCCATTCTCTCTATGTATGGTGGTGTTTCAGAGAGAATTCTTCTTAAATTTATATTCTGGATGGCTTGGAGTTTCAAAAGGGTAGATTTCGTTAATATGCACATCGGTATTGGAGGGTATATTAATATAGGTCTTATTAAAGTTTTGTATAAAGTGACTCTATTTTTGGTTTTGAGCAGGTTAAATCTTTTTAGCTTCGTTGATACCATTTTACTCTGTATTAATCTATTGTTCATGTGTGGTTTTATCCCTGCTCTGTTAAAAGTTAAGCCCAGGGTTTTCAAGCTATTGGAGAAGTTTATTCTATTATTATTACTAATTATTACATCAGATGGTTTATAAGTTGTAATAGATAAAAGTTGGAATTTGTTAATATTGGTTTTAATTTTCCATTTTTTTTCGTAGTCATTTATTTTAATTATTCCCCGTTGTGTTTTTCTTGCTAAAAAATTCTTATGGTCAGTAATTATTTGAGTGACGTCGTCAGCGAATATAATTGTTGAGCATCCTAGTTCTGGTTTGGGTATATCTCTTGTGAATATAGCATAGAGAAGTGGACTCAGATTCGATCCTTGGAGAACACCTGCTCTGACTTCAAATTGAATTCCCATTTATTCGTTTATTTTGATAATTGACCTTCTGTTAGATATAAAGTCCGATAGAATTTTTCTTATTAATGGGGGTAACTGAAGTTCTATAATCTTATATCTAAGTCCATCTCTCCATACTTTGTCAAAAGCAGAGGAGACGTCTCTGCTCAAAACATTGCACTTTTTCTTGGGCCGTTGTGAGATGGCTATTTTCTCGTATATATATATATATATATATATATATATATATATATATATATATATATATATATATATATATATATATATATATATATATATATATATATATATATATATATATATATATATATATATATATATATATATATATATATATATATATATATATATATATATATATATATATATATATATATATATATATGTTAGAGCTGTATGTGTGTCTCTGCCTCTTCTAAATCCGGGTTGGTTGGAGGGAAAAAATAGTTTAATTCTAAATATTTATATACTCGGGAGTGTATTAGTTTTTCGAATATTTTCCCTGGGACTTCTAAGAGAGATATTGGACGATAATTTTCGGCTAAGGTAGTGTTTTTCCCGGGCTTTGGTATAAAAATCATTACTGGCATCTTAAATAGTTTCGGAAAATAGCCTGTATATAAACAAGAATTAAAAATATCTAGTAGTTCAAGAATTGCTATATTTGGTAAATGGGTTATTATTAGTTTATTAATGCCTGAACGTCTTGGGGCTTTATTTTTTATATTGTTAATGATGTCTTTGATGTCAGCAATAGTGATTGGAGATATTAGATCGTCCCCTAGAGTTAATCTATTTAAGTCTACGTTTAAATAAGGAATAATTAAATCTTCGTTTTCTCTTAAAGAATAAAAATATTGTTCTTTCATGTTCTAGGTCAAAGTTTATATTTTCTTCAGCGCTAATATTAAAAATATTTTCCCAGGTCTTTCTGAATTTTTCTTCTTTTTCTGTGCTGGTGAATATTTTTTTTATTGTTATTGTTATTGTCTATTAGATACGGCGTTGATTCTTTGCAGTTACCCATTAATTTCTTTATATCATTCCAAAAATTTTTGGGATCCTTTTCTTTGCTTTGAAGCTTCATTATTATATTTTCCCAATTATTATTATATGATTCTATTAATTCTTTTAGTAATTCATCTTTTATTGTTCTTAGTTCAGTTAAAGCTTGGGGGTCCCAGAAGCCTCTGCCAACGTTATTTGATAAGGTTATGTATCTATATTGGAGTGCTTTGCATTTTTCATTTAGTTTCGGGTGGGGTAAGGTTTTCGTCTTTTTTAAAGGTATATAATTTTCTATTGCTTTTTTAACTATGTAATACCATTGTTTCAAGTGTTTGCCTATATCTATAGTTGAATTAATGGTGGTATTTCTCGTGATGTCTTGAGTGAATTTTTCATATAGGAAAGCTCGAAAGTTATCCCAGTCTGCATTTTTTAGATCTCTTGATGGGGGAATTCTAATAGCTATTGGTTCTGTTGAGAATTCAATTATAAACGGCAAGTGGTCGGAAGTGGTTAAGGGTCCTTTTTCTATGGAATAATTCAGGTAATGATTATTATTGCTTATAACTATATCAGGTTTCGAGGTTTCTGATCCATGAATCATGGTTCTGAAATCGGGTCCAAGAATTCTAATTAGGTTATTATTTACCAAAGTATTTAAGAAATTATCAGTTACATTATTTCTAATATGACCTAGTATTTGATGTCTAGCATTAAGATCGCCAATTAGGTATGCTGGTATGTTTTTCCTTATTAATATTAATATATCTTCGTAGGGGATTTCCATTCTTCTAGGCCGTTTTTTGTTTCTATTTTAAGTGTTAAAAAATCATTAGTAAAGTCTTCTATGATTTGATGAATAATATTTCTTTTAATGGCAATAGCTATGCCTGCATATTCTTCATTTAAAAAATTTCTCTGATATGTATTGTAACCATAAATTTGTATTTTTTCGTTTGTTTTTGAAGTACTATGAAGTAGTATAATATCTGGGTCTATTTCTCTGTATACATTATATAATTCGCTACTTCTGGTTTTGGTCCAAGCTAACACGTTATGGTGAATGATTGTTAATTTATTGTAGTAATTAGCCATATTAAATATAAAAAATATAAAAAAGTTATGTATTTAAGCTTGAGGAGGAGAATGTTCTTTTATATAACCCCTGGGCTAATGCATCAAAGTGTTTTCTTGCCAAATATTGGATTCTTATGTCAGACAGATCAATTTTATTTTTCTCTAAGAATAGATGGACTTCATGAGGCTCGTAGCTGCTATTGGAGTAAATGTATTTGAGTTTATTAGTTCTAAGAAGTGTATCTCTTATAATTTCTATTTCTATATCAGAAGGTAATTTGTCATCGTATTTTCCTATTATTTTAAAGCTTAAGTCTTCTCTCAGTTTTACTCTCTCTCTCTCTCTCTCTCTCTCTGCTGTATAGCAGACTCT
>JAXCGZ010021152.1:0-5000 GCA_037179515.1 Halocaridina rubra | reverse complement strand
GCTACCCTGCTAGGATCCCTGTGGGGATGATTTTAGGAGGTTTACCTTTAGCAAAGGAGTTAATGCTCATCCACATCTGGCCAACAGTGGTGTGAGCATCTAGGGTGGAACACCACTCTAGCCATTTTTTCCTCTTAATGTTGCGTGTCTCTTCATGGACATGTTCTTTGACTGCCTGGAGAGTGCAGTAGGAGTCTTCAGTGCGACGTTTCCTGTGCATTTTCCGGATGACGTTGAGCCGGTGCTTGAGTTCTTTAACTCTGTCACAGTAGTACCATCTGTCCCCATGAGTGGTGTGTTGTGGTTTGCAAAGGGGGATGGAGGAGTTTGCTGCAGCTTGCAGGGCATTGACTAGTTCTGCCTCTGCTTGGTCGATGTCTTCGGATGGTGTGTAGGCTGAAAACCAATTGCTGAGGTGCTCCTGGAATCAGCCCCAGTCGGCCTTCTTGAAATTCTATCGAGGGGGAAGAGCAGGGATATGGAAGATTTCAGGAATTGGCAGCGTGAGATGGATCCCGTAGTGGTCGCTTGTGACCAGGGGATGAATTCTGCATGTGGCGTCTTGCTTTAGGGAGTTGGAGACAAAGGTGAGGTCCAGTATTCCACCTCTGTCATGTGTTGGGTCATGATTGTTGAGAAGGGAGACGTCTTCTTGGTCGTCCAGCAGGCTCATGATGTGTCTACCTGCAGCACAGGGGCGCTCATACCTGAATCTTGGATGGTGCGCATTGAAGTTGCCTCCTATTACCAAGTCACGATGACTGGCTAACCCGAAGAGGGTAGTCAGGTCTAAACCACCATCCTGTGGTCTGTAAATGTTGTACAGATCTATGCAGCTGCCCTGAAGTTTGATGTTAACAGCGAGGATGTGGACATCTTCGTCGCAGTGGACCGGTCGGGTTATTTCCTTGGCTAACAGGTTTTTCCTGATGAAGGTGGCGCTGCCTCTGTTCTCCCCTGGAGACCAGTGCTGGTAGAATCCTTTGTATCCTGAGATTTTTGGAGTGTTTTGCTCTGTGCACAGGGTTTCTTAAGCCATGATGACATCTATGTTGTCAGCCTTGGCAGTGCCTTCAAGATGTTGTACCTTGTGTCTGACACCCTGGGCGTTCCAGTGTAGGATCCCGAGATTAGACATCTTGATGATTTAAGGAGGTGGAGGTGGTAGGAGTGGTGGGTTGTTGAGGCTGGTGGTGGGTTCTGGAGACGAGGGCATGGACGACAACGGAGTGGGCTACTTCGACGACCTGATTGTAGGCATCTTGAGGAGAGGCTCTGGTTTCGAGGAAGCCGATCAAGCCGCCAAACAAGCCACTCTCAGAGCAGAAATCCAAATATCTCTGCCTCCTGGGATTCAACAGATAAAGAATAAAGCCACCAAGTCACTCCTTAACGCCTTAATAACTAAACACAACTTGTGCACACACATTGGCTCCCCTTCCACCTTGTGGTACAAAGCCACCACTGATCATCAGCGAATCACCCTGCCTAAGAACTTTCGACGAAGCACGGCAGTCAATGTGTACCGTCTGAGACTTGGGTACAAGTGCACCTGGCGAATAGTGGATGATATCATCAGGGAATGCACCTTTTGCCAGGTAGCCTCACCACATCCACTGCTCCACTACATCCTCGAAAGTGATTCCTTTTCAGAAATTCGACGGAAAACTGGTGCCCCAGCAATATCCAGCGAAGATCCAAATGCCCTTCATGTTGCTAGCTCCATAATCAGACTAGCAACAAACAACTACATGAACAGTCTACTAAATATCATCAGTCAATACCCTCCACCAAGATAACCATGTAATAACTCTCTCTCACTTCCAAAACAGGAATTCATTTAAATTGTTTGATGTAAACTAATAATCCTCAACTGAACAATTATGCTTTCCATTATCTTTACAGTTTTGCACAACCTCACCTGCGGGCCAAAATAGGAAAGTCCGATCACCCTCAAGAGTGAATACCACCAGCAATTACAAGATTTCACCCCACCTCCTCACCAAATAGGAAAGCCCATTCGCCCGCAAGAGCGAATACCACCTACAATCAACAAAATCTTACCCCACCTGCGGGCCACAAGGGAAGGTCTGCTCACCCTCAAGGGAGAACATCACAGAAAAAAGAAATAAAAGTCTGCCCAATGTATGCCTTGGGGCAGTTATTGCATTCTATTTTATACACTCCGGCATTGTTCTCTTTCTTAATTTTATTAATATTTACTAACTGGCTTCTCAAGGTTTTGGGATATTTGAATACAAATGGGGACTCTTTGCCTATGTTTTTGTTAATTTCTTCTAAGGCACAATGAAAGGGAAGCTATTATCTTATCTCGGTGATTAAAATGTGCTCTTCTCTCTGTGCCATGGTATATACACCTTGCTTTGTGCAAGGCTTTGTCAAGAAAAGGAACGGGGTAACATAATTTATCTAATTGATTGTAAATGGTGTTAATTTCTTCCTCCAAATATTGGGGACTACATATTCTAAAGGCTCTTAGGAATAAATTTGAAGCTACACCTTGTTTTATATGAGGCCGAGTGAGTGGGTTTTCTATATACCCGGGATTTGTAACCCGTTTCGTTTCTACTAATTAAGGTGTCCAGAAATGGAATCATATCATTATTTTCCCATTCTTCTTTGAATTTTATGGAAGGAACCTGGTTATTAAGTTGTCCAAGGAACTCATCAAAAATACCCCAAGCTTCATCCCAGTACGTCAGAATATCATCTACGTATCTTAGCCACATCATGTTGTGTGGCTTGATATCCCTAATAACTTCGGTCTCGAAGTGTTCCATGTATAAATTAGCAAGTATAGGAGAAAGAGGGCTGCCCTTACTGCAACCGCATTGCAGTATATATATATATATATATATATATATATATATATATATATATATATATATATATATATATATATATATATATATATATATATATATATATATATATATATATATATATATATATATATATATATATATATATATATATATATATATATATATATATATATTAACCAAGCAAGCACATTACATATGTGAAAACATGAATCATTTTTTACCCCGACCGGGACTCGAACCTAGGACTTATAATTACTAAGTCAAGGCGCTACCAACTACACACCACAGAAGGTTAAAAGGAATCCATCCTTTTAACCTTCTGTGGTGTGTAGTTAGTAGCGCCTTGACTTAGTAATTATAAGTCCTAGGTTCGAGTCCCGGTCGGGGTAAAAAATGATTCATATATATATATATATATATATATATATATATATATATATATATATATATATATATATATATATATATATATATATATATATATATATATATATATATTATTTATATTTACTATTATGAAGAATCTTTTGATAATACAATTTATCCAATTATGGACTTTAATTCCTTTTGCGGCCTGTTTGTGGGGATTACTGACTAACCCCGGCGGGCATTCAAGATTGTTTTGTATTAATCCCATGTATAGGACTCCTGGGCGGATCTTTTGTCTCCTTCTTTTCAAGTTTTACTCTGTTTTGCTAGTTGTATCTCTAGCCATTGTACTTTGAGAAGGTGACCAGCATAGGCCACGAAATTAATAAGTACTTTATATATATTTATTTTCGTTGTTTTAATTAATGGGCTTTTCCTACCATTTTAGACTGTATGTTAACAGTTCAGTGTTATTAATATATATATATATATATATATATATATATATATATATATATATATATATATATATATATATATATATATATATATATATATATATATATATATATATATATATATATATATATATATATATATATATATATATATATATATATATATATATATATATATATATATATATATATATATATATATATATATATATACATATATATATATATATATATATATATATATATATATATATATATATATATATTATATATATATAAATATATATATATATATATCAAATCCTTCAAGATATATCTTATTTACTACATTAAATAAATGGATTAATTTTCAGTTATTTTATTTGTCGTTATCCCACTATTTTCCCCCATTCAGTGATGATCCTCCCATTCCCATGCCATCCTAATGATGATGATGATGATGATGATGATTGAGCACATATCTTTAAATATATCAGAATTAACATTTGGCTACATATGTGATACAATACTACTCCTTATTAACTGAGATAAATGCATACCCTTCATAGATTCAACATTTAAACAAGAGATTAGTCACGAAAAATGCAACAAAAGATTGAGCTTGCAATCGAATCATTCTTATTTACTGCAATAATTTTCAATTCTCATCTTATTAGATTTTGTAGAATCATCAGTTCATAATAGTAACGTATATGGCATTCAGATAAAACAATAAAATTCAGCATATATATATATATATATATATATATATATATATATATATATATATATATATATATATATATATATATATATATATATATATGGATTGGATGGATTAGGTTTTGCGTCACGACATCCTTTTCTATTAAGGGCTAGGACGATTGCCTCCTTATGAAGGACTTGTTTTGGCAGATGTAATCGTTACCCTGAGTGTATGCCCTTACTAACCTCAGTCCGTGACGGGCCGCGAACCCTCGACCTGCCGCCTCAGAGTCGCAGACGCTACCATTTTGCCACGGAGACTACTAATAATGGATTCGGTTTTACGTCACGAACTCCCTTTTCTACTAAGGGCTAGGACGATTGCCTTCTTACGTAGGACTTGTTTTGGCAGATGTAATCGTTGCCCTGAGTGTATGCCCTTACTAACCTCAGTCCGTGACGGGGCGCGAACCCTCGACCTGCGACTCATATATATATATATATATATATATATATATATATATATATATATATATATATATATATATATATATATATATATATAGAGAGAGAGAGAGAGAGAGAGAGAGAGAGAGAGAGAGAGAGAGAGAGAGAGAGAGAGAGAGAGAGAGAGAGAGAGAGA
>JAXCGZ010021151.1:67500-74212 GCA_037179515.1 Halocaridina rubra | reverse complement strand
ATTATTATTATTACTGCTATCATTATTATTATTATTATTTTTATTATGATTATTGTTGTTATTATTATTTTTATATTATATTAATATTATCATTATTATTATTATTATCATTATTATTATTACTATCAGTATTATTTTTGTTGGTATTATTAATATTATTATTATTATTATTATTGTTATAATTATTATAATTACCACTATTGCTATTATCATCTTCATTTTTATTATTATTATTATTATTATTATTATTGTTGTTATTGTTGTTGCTGTCATTATTATCA
Source organism: Halocaridina rubra (assembly GCA_037179515.1). Classification (NCBI taxonomy): domain Eukaryota; kingdom Metazoa; phylum Arthropoda; class Malacostraca; order Decapoda; family Atyidae; genus Halocaridina; species Halocaridina rubra. Next base: position 73,931 of record JAXCGZ010021151.1, on the reverse strand, counting down.
TTATTATTATTATCATTATTATTATTATAATTACTATTGTTGTTATCATCATCCTCATTATTATTATTATTATTATTATTATTATTATTATCATTATAATTTTTATCAGTATTATCAGTATTATTATTGTTGTCATTATTATTGTTATTATTATTTTTATTATTATTATTATTATCATCATCGTTATTACTATTATCATCATTATTATTATTATCATAATTATGATTATTATCATTATTATTGAGCCACCTGGGTTTTGCTTATTCATACAACTATTAATTATGTTTATGGAAATAAAATTAATGCACGTATTAAAGCTAACCATATATTTTTACTGTAAAGACATTTTTAATAGAACCTCAAGTATTAAAATATTCATAAAATGAAAGTAAAATAGTAATAATAATAATAATAATAATAATAATAATAATTTTATGAAAAAATGCGAATAAAAGTTTCAGTCGCGCGCACACACAAACACACATCCACAGACACACAAGTATATATATATATATATATATATATATATATATATATATATATATATATATATATATATATATATATATATATATATATATATATATATATATATATGAAATACATTATCAATAAATGTGAATATGCTTGTAAGTACAATCTCATACTTTCGCTGTATTTTAGTAAGAAATGTCTTGCCGAAATGGAAAATGATGGGAGGTCTAGAAATTTCTGAATAATGATTACAAATTCTCGTATGTAATGAGGTTTCCTCTTTATATATTAAGAGCATGTAGATTACATTTGGCAATGTCCACCATAAGGCTGCCCGGGATGTCATATAAATTAAATTCAATATTAGTCTTGGAATATAACCTAATGTCATGGAGGAACCTCCTCTCTCTCTCTCTTTCTCTAGCTCTCTCTCTATCTATCTATCTTCTCTGCTCTTCTCTTTTTCCATGGACATTCATCAAGCCATTCCTCATGAAATATTTATTAGTCGTTTTGCTGTACTGAGTTTGCATCCTCTATCTCTCTCTCAGCACTTTGCTCCGTCTGACTCATCTTGATTAGCCTATTGCTGGCGCAGTTCATCCCTGAGCTTCGTATATATTGTCCTGAAAGACGGAGCTGATCCCCTAATCGGTCTTTCTTTCAGTCTATCCATCGATCCATCCATTCTCTCTCTCGTTCTTCGCGCATTTCTGCACATTCCTCGCCTTCTGCGTTCTTCTTCGCTTCCTCTCTCCCTTCCTACCGCTCTCGCTTCTTCCTCGTTCTCTCGGACGTTGCGCTGGTCGTCTATCATCTCTTTTTCAGCCTTTTCCTCCACTTTCGTGCTGGATTTTCCTTCTCTTCATCCTCCCACATACGTGATGTGATGGTCAAAATTTTCCTTGATGGTTGAAGGCAACTTGAAACTCGAAGCTGACCGTTATATTGAGGGTTAGTAATATGCAGTTCGGAATGTAATTTCCCTTCCTTGCTTGGCGCAGTCAACAACGTATTGCAGCCCTCTGAGGGATGCATCTGCGTGCGCGTGACCAAAGGCAAGATGCATTTTCCAGAATTTTTAGATCAAGTTTCGCTGCACTTTGTGAACGCGTAAGTATTCCTTTGAAAATGTCTCAAATGTACTGTTTAATTTTGGCCTTGATATGTACGAGTACAATTCAGATTTCTTTAAGCTTAATATATCTCCTGGTCTTAGGCGAATATTTGTATATAAAGCTTTTGAGGTTTAATAGAAAATCCTCGCCTGGAACTGAGCAAAATTACCAGAGCTTTTCCCATAATGATTCGTTCTGTCCCTCCTTCCATAAAGACCCACCTCATCCTTCCTCTAACCACCCACCCACCCTCTCTGCGATCTGTACTTCAAAGCGTTGTTACTTGCTTGCTCTGCTTTGGTCAGAATATTTCGTCTCTTTTTATATAGCTTCATTTTGGGGACATTTATTAGTCTAAGTTATTGGTATAAAGGCGTGTGTGTGCATGCATATGTAAAGGGACCGATATTAGATTATTATTATAGTCGTCTTAATCTTACGAGGCGATATATTAAAATCTAAAACTCTTTTTTCAAGACATTACGGAAGATAAAATTTGAGTATTTGCTAGAGGTCGACGATGCTGCATAATAACAGCGTTGCTCAAATGCATGCATAGCATCCCTTTACCCCATTGCTATAACTCAATTTTCGCCTGCCGTGAACCTTTTCACAGCTGTCATTCTCTCTCTCTCTCTCTCTCTCTCTCTCTTGGTCATTTCTCTCTTAATACACTTAAAAAGCAAGATCTTTCTTTGTATCTTTCTTCTTCATTAATTAAATGATCCTAAGATATTTCATATATATTTTTTTTTATATAAGTTGTCTGAACATTCCCTATGATTGAACGAAATGATGTTGGGGTCTTCGTCCTACCCCCTTCACCCCAGCACGAGACATTTGTATTACAGTCAGCAGCCGGAAAGGTTCACAGGCTAATGAATTTTTCTTTGCCTTTCGGACGGCTCTTTCCCTTTCCAAATACGCGAAGACCGAAGCCTTGGGCGAATTGACCTAAGTACACTCTCGTGTTGGGAATTACATCTCCCTAATGCATCTCGTCCTTCGCCACAACATTTTCGAATGGGTCGTTTTCAGAGTAACGAGCAGGCTAAAGAACTCCAAAAGTTTGATCTGGGGGGGGGGGAAAGGGCTTCTGGTGCAGTAAAGGAAATATTCGTCTCGGAGACTTTCCCTTTATTGCAAATGCTTCGTCCATTTCGCTCGTCGTGTTTTGTAAGTGTCCAGTGACTCCCTGCTGAGTTGCAAGACACTGAATGACTTCAATAAGTCTCTCTCTCTCTCTCTCACTTTTTGCACCATTTAAGTCACTGAAAAACTCTTGGAAATGCTTGTAATGCAAGTATATTCACTTGAAAATTACTGTATAAAATTTTTATTAGAATGTACATATGTTATTCACTCATTAAAGGTTTCCTGATATGTCCCTCCTACATTTTATGTTGTCTGTGGAGGTAAAGAACATTAATTCTCTCTATAGAAGACAATAATAACTTCATATTTGTGTTTTTAACCTGTATGAGAGAAAACGAAGAAGCAGAAGGTGAAAAAGAGAGACGAAGACAGAGAATATTATTTGTTATGAAGAGTGCCTTTGGTTTGTCGTGGTAGAGCGCTCCCTATTGTCCTTTCTACAATCGATTCAGCTGGTAACATCAAACTAAAGCAATTATGGCGTTTGTGTGTCGCGAAGCTTCATTAAAACGCTATGAGTTTCTTTGAGGGGCACACGATGCCAATTCTATATATTGTTGTTGAAGGTCCTTTGAATTAAACAACAAGCATCCTGCTCGCTCTCTCTCTCTCCCTCCCCTGTTCTTGTCCTTCCTTCATTTACAATAAAAGAGGAAAGGAAAAGGAGGTATTGAACAAGGACACAGGGCCACTGTTGCACCGTTCTCTAACATTTTGGGTGATATGTGCCTATAGTCTTCCGTCGTCATCAACTGTTAATCAATTTAATTGACGCGGATGCTCCTCCCCCTCCTTCCAATGCAACATCAATTGTGAATTACCATTTCTCCACTCTCATATTCTGTCATACTTTCTTGACCACTATCTCCTCTCTCTCTCTCTCTCTCTCTCTCTCTCTCTCTCTCTCTCTCTCTCTCTCTCTCTTCTTTGAACAATCATTCTTCTTTATTTGCTAATGACTATTTCTTGCTTAATTTCTATATATGTGTACATTCTTTTTAATTTTCGTATGCTTCTTGTGTTATTAAATCAGTTATGTGTGCGTCTTATTTTGCTTGGCTATTACAAATCCATTCTAAATATTTTATGACTATTCATATGCAGATGAGAAGAGAAATTCAATTTACTTTGAGCTCTAAGTCTGCGCTTTGTTCGTATGTCGAGACTCCCAATTTCATTTCGAGTCTGTTCGGCTTCTGTCTTTAGACTCCACACAACCTGCTTTGCAGCCTCTTACGTGTTTATGCGTTTAATCCTCTTTTCTTGCTAAATACTCTCTCTCTCTCTCTCTCTCTCTCTCTCATTTTCCCAGCCAAATGCGCACCGCACTCCTCCATTTATCTATACTTGTTTCTTGTTTCGCCTTAACAGGTAAAAATGAGTTGAAAAGCATCAACAACACGGTATTAGCTAATGGTAGCTTCTCGAGCTAAACACAAAATATATATATATATTCCCATTTATATACTTTCTCATCAAGTAAGACCTAAACATTTAATTACACTCCAAAACCTAAACTATAATAATTTGCCCGAGCCGAATATTCAAACTCCGAACACCTAAATTTCTCGGATCCGATCTAGTATTTCTTAAATTGATTAAACGCCTTTATTCATGATCGCCTTACAGCCCGAGGCTAAATTTATTCCATGGGAAAAATTCGTTAGGGAAACACCATCAAGACGTCCAATCAGATGCCACCTGGGGGCGGGATTTAGTCAAGGTTCCTATTTCATCCTTTCTCTCATATTATTTATGCGTTTGATACAAGGCGAAGGGACTCATAATTATCACCTACGTTATATGCCTAGCTTTATTGTACGATTTTATTCGTCAAAATGGTATTAACTCGTGCTGACGATGCATAAGGTGGACGAAGTTAGGTGAAGATACCAGAAGTATTCGAGCGAGTATCAGCCAATGGGAAGGGCGCCATCACCCAACCGACGAGGCGGAAGGGGGTGTTCGGTTACAAAAACCCGCCAGATAGTTGGCGGCATAATAACATATCAACAAGTTGATATTTACGACATTACTCCTACTTTAAGCAGTTTGCAACAAATTCAGTTAGTCTAAAAAGCGTATGAGTGTGTGTTTTCTTCATCTGATCCGAAATCTTCTACAAGAGGGATGTTTTTTCTCGCCTTAGAGAGCCTATATTCTCTCGGGAAAGCCTCTAAAAGGAGCGAAAGAGAGAGAGAGAGAAGGAAGGCTCGTCGGAAGAAGGTTCTTCCACGCTTGCGTCCAAGAGTTCTTCCCTGTGGGTTTTTTTCAAGTCTTACGCTACTCGTGCTGTTAACAATAAAGTTTAAGTTAATCGTCAGAGTATATTTCTAATTATCAATCAATGGATTTAAGAATTTAATCTAACGCCAGGAAGAACAAGAAGATTTCTTTTAGGTTTCATTCACGCTTCTCGGTGCTTAGTAATAACAAAACCGCCATTGTGACTCGCCGATTTCTAACGTTATTATTAAAATTATATTTTTTTTTCATTTTCCAGACGTTCAATAGGATCTCTTTTTATAATAGCCAAGTTGCGAGGCATAGAGGGGGAGATTGTATTTCGTTTCCAATGATTTACTTTATAAAAATTTCCAGCTTTGCTATCCAGCTGCTCTCCAAAACAAACCCTCACAAGCAGTAATAAATCTTATTCCAGTACACGCTTTCCAGACCTCTGGAATACAAGAAATTACATTCCATATCGGTTATCCAGGATGTTATTTCTTTTCCAATTGATCTGTGCAACTGATCTTTGAAGTTGCTTTGAGATTATAAGCATATCTGATCAGGATATCGCTGGTTGCAATATAACTGTATATTCAGTGGGAAATATATTTATACATGTATATATCATATTTATTCATTTTATTAAAAAAAAAAAGTATTAGCTTCAAAATATAATATCCTCGTAGCATAAGCGTGTTGTTGCGCTACGTGTGTATGTGTATATATATATATATATATATATATATATATATATATATATATATATATATATATATATATATATATATATATATATATGTGTGTGTGTGTGTGTGTGTGTGTGTGTACACATATGCAAACATATACACATACTCATACATATAATACATACATACATACATATGTATTCATATATAGATACATTAATACATATATATATATATATATATATATATATATATATATATATATATATATATATATATATATATATATATATATATATATATATATATATATATATATATATATATATATATATATATATAGGTACAGACATAAATACATATATACATACATATACAGAGATGCACAGAGAAATTAAGATGACATAGGACCAAGAGCCTTCGTATATATCCAATACACATCCTCAGGGCAACTAAATAAGCAATTTCAGAGAAAATAGAATGACCAAAGCATAACGACATTTTCAACGAAGTGGAATAAAAAAGTATTCGAAAACAATTAATAAATTTTTAATTAGCTTAATTACATAATTGTCACAGCATATAAAAACTACTTAGCACATAAACGGACAATTCACTAAATACTCTCACAACAGACCAAAATTGATATGGGTCAGTTGCTAATAATAATTAATTGTTGTTTATCAAAATAAAATATAAAAAAATCTGTCCTGCCAATACATTCATATAAAAAAAAAATATATATATATATATATATATATATATA
>JAXCGZ010021151.1:50000-55000 GCA_037179515.1 Halocaridina rubra | reverse complement strand
GAGAGAGAGAGAGAGAGAGAGAGAGAGAGAGAGAGAGAGAGAGAGAGAGAAGTATTAAAACAAGAAGGAACAGATTAGCTGTAAGAAAATTAAAATTTAAGAAGGATTATTATGGGGGGGGTAAGCTGTATTCTCCATTACTCAAGATAATTGTCTGGGATTAAAACATCCAATTGGCATTATATTCATTACTGTGTTTCAAGTAAATGGAAGAGGTTTGACAATGCCATATTTGTACTAAACAGGCTTTATGAATGTCGTGTTTTTAATAAACACTTTAAGGTTTTAGAAATGTGTTTTTAAATGGAACTGAAGTATTTTGGTGAACGGTCGTGTTTTATGTAAACAAAGACATTTTCAGGATGAGTATTTTAAGTATGATGAAAAGGCTTTGTGAATTGTCACGTTTATAATATCTAAATAAACAACAGAATTTTGTGAAAGCCATTCTATAAAAAAGCAGATTTTTTTTCTCTCTCTCTCTCTCTCTCTCTCTCTCTCTCTCTCTCTCTCTCTCTCTCTCTCTCTCTCTCTCTATCTATCTATCTATCTATCTATCTATCAATCTATCAATCTATCTATCTATCTATCTATCTGTCTATCAGTCTATCTATCTATCAATCTATTCATCTATCTATCTATCTATCTCTTATAAAACGCAAAGGAAGTAGAAGAGGAGGAGAGGAGAGGAGAGGATTAAGAGGAAGAGGATGAGGACGAAGAGAAAAGACAAAGAAATGAAGACCTTGAGATATGGGTGTGTGTGATTACCTAATTGTGATTACCTAATTGTGTTTACGGGAAAGAGCCCAAAGCTCGTATCTTCCCGTCTCCTCATCGCTTCCATTTTATACTTAGTGATACTTATCATACCTGTCCTTAAAACTATGGATTGAGAGAGCATTAACTACCTCCTCGCTTAGCGAATTCCAATTATCAACTACTCTTACACTGAAAAAGTATTTCCTTACATCCTGCAAAGAAGTTTTCTTACGAAGCTTCAAACTATGACCTCTAGTTCTAGAGCCAGCCATATCGAAATATCGATCCCTATCCACTCTATCATAACCCTGAAGGAATTTAAAGACTGTCACCATATCCCCCCTCACTCTTCTAGCTTCGAGTGATGGCAAGTCTAATTCCCTCAGCCTCTCATCATAACCGAGATTGCGTATTTCTGGCACCAGTTTCGTGGCATGTCTTTGAACTTTTTCAAGCTTAGCTATGTGCTTTTTCAAGTGCGGATTCCAAAAGGGGGCTGCATATTCGAGTTTTGGCCTCACATAGGTTACATAAATATTTCTGAACATTTCCTTGTCCATGTGCCTGAAGGCTACCCTTACATTTGATAAGAATGCATATGCTGCCCTTACTATGCCATTTATATGTATTTCTGGAGACAAATCTGCCAGTATGTTTACTCCTAGATCTCTCTCATTTTCTGTCTCTTGAAGTTGTACTCCAGCCACCGAGTAGTCAAGCTTGGGCCTTCTTGCACTTGTACCCATTCTCATTACCTTACATTTTGAAGTATTGAATTTCATTAGCCACTTTTCTGACCACTCATGCAGATTATTTAGATCCTCCTGAAGTTCTCTACCATTGTTCTCGTTTTTTACTTTCTTCACAATCTTTGCATCATCTGCAAACATATTCATGAATGAATTTACAGACTCTGGTAGGTCATTTACATATACAAGGAACAAAAGTGGCCCTAAAACTGAACCCTGTGGAACTCCACTACTAACTCTTCTCCATTCAGACACTGAGTGTCTTACTCTAACCCTCTGTTCCCTTCCTTCTCAGTAAGTTTTTATCCATTCCAAAACATTTCCACCTATTCTAGCCATTGAGTGCAGCTTCCTAATAAGTCTCCCATGTGGAACAGTGTCAAACGCTTTCTGGAAGTCTAGGAATATGCAATCTGCCCAGCCCTCTCTTTCCTGTAAGATTTGGCTTACCTCATCATAAAATTCTAATAAGTCTGTTACTGTTGATCTACCTTCTCTGAAGCCATGTTGCCTCACTGACAAAAAGTTGAAGGATTCCAAGTGAAGAGAGATATGTTTCCTTAGTAGTTTTTCCATAACTTTGCAAACTATGCTGGTCAAGGAAACTGGTCTATAGTTCAGAGCCGTATCCCTCCTTCCCTTTTTGAAGATAGGTATCACATTTGCTTGTTTCCAGCATCTTGGAATCTCCCCCGACTCCAGTGACTCCTTAAATATGATACTTAGTGCCACTGATATTGTGTTTGCGCATTTTTTAAGCACATGAGGGGATATGTCATCAGGACCTGTAGCTTTATGAACATCTAAATCCATCAGCGCTTTGCATACCTCTGTGGCTGTAAGGTTGATGTTCTCTAATACCGGCCCTTGAGCTTCTATCACTGCAATCTGAGGGGGTGGGGTATTTTCTACTGTAAATACTGACTGAAACTCCTTGTTCAATTCTTTGCAGATCTCTTCGTCCGTCTCAGTGATGCTTCCATCCGCTCTCTTTAGCCTTAAAACCTGTTCTTTTACCTTCAGTTTTCCTCTGATAAAGCTGTGGAAAAGCTTGGTATTTTCTTTAGCCTTCCTGGTGATGTCCATCTCATAATCTCTCTCTGCCTCTCCCCTTTTACTTAGGTAGTCATTTCTTGCTCTTTTGTAGGTTTGCCAGGCATTTATGTTTTTTCTCCTCCTATACCTTTTCCAGCATTTGTCTCTCCACTCCTTAGCTCTTTTACACCCATTATCGAACCATTTCTCTCTGGCATGAATTACACCTACTTTGGTGACAGGTATGCAGCAATCTACTATCTTCCCATATTTCTCACAAAAGATGTCATACATTTCTTGTACAGATTTGTTGTAAAATAAGGTTCTCCAGTCAATAACTGCAAAAAGCTCATTCATTTTGATGTAATCTCCTTTCGGATAGTTCCTCCTCATGTCCTCAGTGCCTCTACTCTCAGGAAGAATATCTTCAATGATATACTCCATCAACAACACACAGTGGTCACTCTTTCCAATTGGTGGTTCATACTCAATATTTTCAATATCCAACACATTATCTGTGAACACTAGATCAAGTAGTGATGGCTCATCCCCACCCCTGGCTCTTGTTGGTTCCATTACATGTTGGTGTAGGAAATTCCCTTGTACGCAATCTAGGAATCTTGCCCCGAATGAGTCCTCACCACTGTGTGGGTCAAGATTTATCCAATCTATCTCTTTATGATTAAAGTCTCCCATAATCAAAATCCTACATTTTTTCTCCCATGCCATGTTAACAACTGAGTTTATGACTTCAATAGTACCTATATGACTTTCCTCATAAATTTCAAGCCTATTTTGGTTCCTTGGTGGGTTGTATACAACAGTTATTATAATGCTCTCTGACCCAGTATTTATGCGAGCAACAAGAAATTCCCTGAACTCACTTTCTATAGCCAAGTTTATTTCTTCAACTTGAATCCTCTCACTTATGAGCAGTGCTATCCCTCCACCAGTCCACTCAGATCTTTCAACCCTTAGTATTCTGAAGCCCTTAGGAAAAACTGTGACACTGTTTATGTCCTCACTCAACTTAGTCTCTGTAATTGCTACTATATCTGCCTTACTGTTGTGAATCCTATCTTTTAATTCTACTGCCTTACCAGCTAATCCATCAGCATTTGTGTATAACAATCTTAATGAGGCCCCATCCCCTGATCTTCTGTCATTATCTTCTTTATCTCCCCTTTGTCTGGAAGTATTCTGTAACGAAAATTTTTCTTCTCTTCTTCATTTCTTTCATCATTTAACCTTCTTGCCTCTTGCAACAAGTTTTTGATCTTTCCCATCTCTTCCTGTGTTCTGTATCGTCTAATGAACACTTCTTTGAATTCTTGAAGGTCTTTTAGACTTTTTTTTCTCAACAATATTTCCCTACATGTTTCCCCTCTCTCAAAGGTTACTTTTGTTGGTCTCGGCTTTCCTTCCCTCGAATATTTACCTAGTTGGTGTATGCTTACAATATCCTCAGGACCACATACTACTCCAAGCTTTCTTATCAGGTCTACAACCCTAGCTTTATTTTCTTCAAGTCTCCCCTGCCATGTTGGCTCCTGGGATTCACTTATGCCTGAGATTACCACTGTCTTCTCCTTATCAAGTGCCTGTCTGATGAGTGGGTTTGCCCTTTCCATCACAACGTCTTTCATTTTTTCGATTACTGTGTGTGTGTGTGTGTGTGTGTGTGTGTGTGTGTGTGTGTGTGTGTGTGTGTGTGTGTGTGTGTGTGTGTGTGTGTGTATGTGTGTGTGTGTGTGTGTGTCTTTATTGCAGATTGAGAGTCAACAATAAAGTACAATTTTTTCAATCGGGTAGATTTGAGTGAATATTGATCTTCATAAGTCCTAAGAATAAAAAAGTTAATACAATATATAATACTGTGATCGGCTTTACGTCACGGATTCCCTTTTCTTCTAAGGGCTAGGACGGTGCCTTCTTGCGAAGGCTCTTCTCAAACTCGCATTAAGAAAGTGTATCATAACGAAAAAAAAAGTTCTTAATGTCATTACTATCAATTAATGCAAAACCTGATTAGTTTTAATAATTTTTATTTAATGTTTCCTTTCTTCATCTGTTGTTGTAATTAATTGTCTGGAAACCATTTTAAAATATACATTCCTTTCCAGTCTTTAAATAAATTACATTGCAAAAGAAAATGACAATTTACAGTTTGATCATGTCATTAACTAACTGATTTTCAAAGACATCTGTTTTTTTTTTTTTTATCTCAAACACATTAAAAAAAATTTAGGTGTTTTGATACTATTCAATGATAAGTACTGTATTTATGTGTAAGAACATATATGCTACGTGACATCATGTGATATGAGGCTGAAGAAATCAAAAAAAGTTGAAGTCTTAAACACAAAATAATTTTCAATTTCCACAATAACTTGTAAGATAATGCAAATTTTTTTTGCGATAATTATCACGTCTCAAACACGTAAAGTATATCTA
>JAXCGZ010021151.1:22500-42500 GCA_037179515.1 Halocaridina rubra | reverse complement strand
ACGGTTCTTTTTCTATGCCTACAGCTACACTGAATATTCTTGGATATTCATCACACATCTTTTATTATCCCTTCACATCTGACAAGATATTACACTCTCCATCTCTGTTTCTCTTTACCTTATGTATTCTTCGTGCCCAGGCCCGATGAGGGCTGTTTTATTTTATATATATTTTTTTTTTGGCCCGTCCTGGTGTCACAATCATAAAAAAAAAAAGGTTACTTTGTCACAGAAAGATAAATTTCACGATTTTGTGATGCAGAATATTCGACAAGAGACTTATCAGCGGTAAAAAAAAATTCGGATATAGAATATATTACGACAGAAGTTATGTTCGATATTGGGAAATTTGATAGCAGGAAGAATGAAGGAATTTCCAGGAAGAATGAAGGAATTTCCAGGAAGGTGCAGTGGTATAGTCCACTGAGACTTTGCTACACATCAAAAGAAGAGTAAAATAGAGTTGCGAAGAGAATAATTAAGTAGTCGACACAGAATCGAAGAAGATAGTAGTCACCGTGGCTCAAGCGGTAGCGTCCGCGACTTTGAGGCGTCAGGTCGAGGGTTCGCGCCCCTTCACGGTCTTAGGTTAGCAAAGGCATGCACTCAGGGTACCGATTACATCTGCCAAAACAAGTCCTTCGCAAGAAGCCAACCGTCCTAGCCCTTGGTCGAAAAGGGAGTCAGTGACGTAAAACCGGAACACACAAACATACAAATAAACACAGAATAGAAGTAGACGGCAGAAATATTATTGGAATAAAACTTAGATGAGGATATTAGAAAAAAAAAATACTATTAACAATATTGAGAGCAGAGAGGTTAGGTTCAGATTACAGTTGCACAAACTTTTTAGGGGAATTGAAATACCCTTAATCACTTCAAATGAGACTCCATTTAATAGTACTCACGCAAGCTTCTAATACAGCGTGACAGAAAAACGTTTGAATAAATAAAAATAAAATAACATGAAAAAACGTTGTAAGAGACCTGGACTGGAATTAATTCAGTCCTTGTAACTTTAGAGAGCATAACAGTACACACAATTTAATAAAAAAAAAAAATGGCACAATTTAACACCCAAAATATGATCAAATAAACCCAAATAATTATGATAATTTTTAATGATTATTCATTAGAGTACTAGGATATGCATCAATTTAATTTGATAAAAAAATGGTACAATTTAACAACCAAAATATGATCAAATAAACCCAAATAATTATGATAAGTTTTAATGATTATTCATTAGAGTACTAGAATATGCAAAAACAAGCCTAATGTGTTTATTTCTATATTACATGAAAGACAAGAAAACTGCATTTTATTACACCACGAAATTTACCTGTAGTATAAGTATTCGTCGTGCATATTACCTAAAAAAAAAAAAAAAAAATGTTGAGGGAGAGCATATATGCCTTTAATAAAACGTAGGGTGAGGGAACGTATAGGCAAGCAGAGGAGAGGCGTAGATAATAGGGGGAGCCAAAAGGAGGAGGTGGAGGGTATAGGGGGAGATAGGCGGAGGAGGATTAGGAGGAGGAGGCCGATGAGAGAAATAATTAACCTTTACCTCCCCTCTAAGTGTTTTTCATCAAAATTTGGGAGAGGCTTAAAATTCCAAATTTACTTTCAGCCGGGAAATAAACACATATTATGGTGGCCCTTAAAAGCATAGGGAGAGACAAACAATGTAATGAAATTTTGATAAACTATTGTACTCAATGGGATGCTGTTGATGGAAAACTGTAAATAAAGGAAGGGCGGTAATATAAAAAAAAAACACACACACACACACACACTGCAATGCCTATGAACAAGTATCTAATATTCTTTTAGTATTCCTTTTTATACACACTGTTAATAAATGCTTATACATTTCCCAGCATGTTATCTGAAAAAAAGGTAGAATAATTTCCTGACGCTGTATTACACAAAATAGCAGTTTTCTCTCTCCCTACTCCAACATCGTTCAATAGGATGGAAAAATATATATAAAGGAAGCATTGTTTGTGTGGCAAGTATGAAAGTAATGCATTATGTGTAATCAACTTACTTATGAATATGTTTTAATATCATTTATAAAGCTTATTTACTTCAAAAATATATTGTCTTATTTGGTAACTTTACGAGCTTTGGCATCAAATCTAAAATGCACAGTGTGTGTGTGTGTGTGTGTGTGTGTGTGTGTGTGTGTGTGTGTGTGTGTGTGTGTGTGTGTGTGCATATATATATATATATATATATATATATATATATACATATATATATATATATATATATATATATATATATATATATATATATATATATATATATATATATATATATATATATATATATATATATATTCACGATCGAGAGCAACTGGTCGATTATTTTTGCCTTTATCAAGCCCCAACTCGAGATAACACTTCTTAACTATTTTACACATCACACATCAAATGGTGTACTCACTGGGTCTACCAAGATGAAAGGAGGGCTACCACAATCCTCTACTCTTTCTTCAAATAGGTATGGCACCAAGAAAATCCTCACAAGATTGAGAATGGATGACGAATTCCTGTCTTCTCTTCTATATATATATATATATATATATATATATATATATATATATATATATATATATATATATATATATATATATATATATATATTCACGATCGAGAGCAACTGGCCGATTATTTTTGCCTTTATCAAGCCCTAACTCGAGATGACACTTTTTAACCATTTTACATATCACACATTTAATGGTGTGCTCACTGGGTCTATCAAGATGAAAGGAGGGCTACCACAATCCTCTACTCTTTCTTCAAATAGGTATGGCACTAAGAAAATCCGCACAAGACACCTTGATAACATGTACTTGAGATATCATGGGAGGTAGCCAGGCACTCTACCCACTGAGCTTGCGAATGCATGACGAATTCCTGTCTTCTCTTCTTCGTCTTCATCTTTTCCCACTTTTATGTGGGGTCGATGCTCCTAGCCAGTTTTCTCCATTTGTTACTGTCCCATACCTCATCACCCAAGAATCCTTTAGACCTCAGGTCGTCACTGATGACGAATTCCAGTGCAGGAGTTCAAATACATACAAGTTTTATGAATGATCAATGCACTCATATACTTAGTGTCTTACAATTTCCGTACTTATATACATACGTACATGAATTATCATAATTATCAAAATAGTTCAGATTTTTCTCTTGGGATACTAAGAAATATATAGTAGTCGCCATGGCTCAAGCGGTAGCGTCCGCGACTCTGAGGCGTCAGGTCCAGGGTTCGCGCCCCGTCACGGTCTAAGGTTAACAAGGCATGCACTCAGGGTAACGATTACATCTGCCAAAACAAGTCCTTCGCGAGAAGGCAACCGTTCTAGCCCTTGGTAGAAAAGGGAGTCCGTGACCTAAAACCAGATACTAGGAAATATATAATGTGAATGAGTGAGTGATTGGTTTTACGGCACTGACTCCTTTTTTTCTGTTAAGGGCTAGGACTGTGCCTTCTTGCGAAGAACTTTACTTTTGGCAGGGTGATCGCTACCCTAAGTGAATGCCCTTTCTAACCTTGGGTGTCTATACCTATTAAGAAATTAGGAATTGATATTTCAACTGGACTTCCTTAACAATCCATGTTGGTCATCAAACAAGCGTATAGAAAACTGATAACTTAGCATATTCTTCCAGCCAGCAGAAGAAAAATAAAGCAACATAGCCTTCATGGAACCTTTTGGAAGCTACACAAAAGGATAGTCTTAAGGTCGGTTTACACGGTCAAACGGTTCGTCGAACGCGGTTCGACAGACAAGTATTTGAAGTAATGTTCGAACGTGTGAACGGGGTATTTGGTTATCGAACACGTTCGACAAACGTGTTCGACAACCAAATACCCCGTTCACACGTTCGAACATCACTTCAAACACTTGTCTGTCGAACCGCGTTCGACGAACCGTTTGACCGTGTAAACCGCCCTTTACTCCCGCAACTTCTACCTCACACCTGTAAAACAGGTTTTCGGTTACAGTTGTGTTGATAATCTGTGCGCGCTTCCAGAGCCCATCTCTGGAATCCAAGGGAAGGCATTGTATGAATATTTACCTTTCTGCTCTGATTACTTTATTGCAGTGACAGAGGTCTTCACTTAAAAAAAAAAATCGCTTTTAAAAAAGGGTCTTTAGCTAAGAAATATTGAACTTTATATTAGAGGGTCATAAAGGTGCGTACTGTCTGAAGTGCAAGACTGGTACAATTCTGGATGTGTTTTAAAGACTTGCTATGTTGAGATTCTGGCAAATTGATGTAAGAAATATTATATATATATATATATATATATATATATATATATATATATATATATATATATATATATATATATTTTTTTTTTTTTTTTTTTTTTTTTTTTTTTTTTTTAATTCGTTGAAACTTAATCAGACTTGGACTAAGTCATTCCCAACCTTAACTAAAAAAATAAATTTGAAGTGAAGTTAAATAAGTTAATATTTAGGAAAATCCATTTTTCAATGTCATTTGGGATCTAAGATCATCTTTAAAAGTACATCTATTAATTATACGTACCTAACACTTCATCTATCTTAACATATATCTCTCCTTTTCTCTATTTCTCATGTATTTATTTTAATGTCTATCCAAGTCCAGCGTAGTCAAAGCTAGTTCCGCTTCTCTTTCCCACGCTGTAGAGCAGAGAGTTCATCTCGGTACAAGACGAAATTCCCAAGGGCTGCTGCTTTCGCTTTAGCGGTGCAGCTTAGAGAGGGAATCTCACCCGCCTTCTTAAATTCTTTTCCATCTGTTTTTATCCAGTCATCGCTGCTACTCTTGTTGCTTCTAACTACTGCTTTTGTGTTTTCTGATTATGTTTATATCTTTATATTTTCTTTCCCGTCTGACTTGGTTGGTTTGCATATCTATATAAGCTTCTTTTATTTCCGTATTATTTTTTTATACTGTATTTTGATATTTTTCTTAAAGTTTCATTGATACAAAAACATATTTTTTTTCATTATCATATCTATTCCCTATTCTTTACTTGCTATATATTTTTCGTCTTTATTTATTCAATATATATATATATATATATATATATATATATATATATATATATATATATATATATATATATATATATAGTTGTGTGTGTGCATTTATAATAATAATAATAATAATACTAGTAGTAATAGTAGTAGTAGTAGTAGTAGTAGTAGTAGTAGTAGTAGTAGTAGTATATCTGTTACCATACTTTTGTCGCAGAAGACCCAGAAAAAGCCAAGATTACTTCCAATGATATTAAAGATAAAGATATTCTTTGGAACTGGTTCCTAATATATCATATATCTTTCTACCTCAGATACCAATCCCAGTTAAATCACTGAATAATACCTACTTTCGAATGTTTACTGAAATTATAATCTTTAATCTCAAGAAACCCAGAAAACTTCAGATATCATTATCTGTGGAATCATTTGGGTTTTTATAATAATTTTATATACATTTCCCTGTAGACTCCATAAAAAAAACTCTTATTTTCTATAAGGCTTGTGCTAAAATGTTTTACAAACTTATCTTAACGAAAATATGTTCAACTATTTCAGAAAACCCAGAAAACTCAGCTACCGTATAGAGTCAAATCATTTATAAATGCTTTCTTTAGACTGGTTACAAACAAATATATATATATATATATATATATATATATATATATATATATATATATATATATATATATATATATATATATATATATATTTGGTTCCATTCGTATGTGTCCTAACACTGATATCCTAAAATGCCAGTATTGTACAGCAGCCCTGGTAGATGGAACGCAAATAAATCGGCATAATTCGTGGATGTATCAATTAAAGACTTTCGACACATATTCTGTATGAAATAACAGATGCAGAAACTGTTGTCACAAATGATGTATATTCTGTCAGTATGGCTTGTCTGGATTCAATAAATACTGGAGTATTTAAGCCATGCCATTTTCAGGGTGTCTCCTATATCTTGTCTTCGTTTGAGGCAACTGGGAATAAGATGGGGAGGGTAGTGGCCTCCAACGTGATATATACATCCAGTAGACTCAAAAGTCCAAGAGAGTACATCGTTAGATATAGGAAGGCAATGGTAAAATAACAGTTATGCTAGTCCGAAGTTGTCAGGAAACTTTCTTTTACTGTACTCATAGCAAGGACAATATACGAAATAAAACTCATTACAGATGAGGATTTCTTCTCCAGTATGAACCATTGAGATTAGTATCACCATTTTGGTATGAAAAAAAAATTCACAAGTGGGATAAAATCCTGCTACGAAGTTATAAAAACAAACTTGCAAGACTATGTGACTGGAAAGCACTTATTCCATATATATGAATTAGGAAACAGTCACCTATGATTTGTTCGTGGTGAATGTACTCTGTAACCCGCCCATAAGTCATTACTTTAAAGGTACTTGTGATTTAACAATTAGGCAATGCTGAGTGATATTTACTTAAAATACAAGAAAGAATGCAATGACAATTTATTGAGAAAATCCAGTGACTATCACCCTATAAATCAATGAACCCGCAGATACTGATCTTCTGTCTTAATAGCTCCAAATTTTATCAATAAAAATGCACTAACAATTACCTAGAACCCAAGCTGATATTCCAAATAAACTGGCTTGCCTTCTAATGACCAATATTTTGGAAAATCTAGCAAAGCTAAGGGGTAGAGGTGTCACTGTCTCTCGCTGGGTCACTAGACCTATGCTCAAAAATCCATGGACTTGCCAAGGAGAGAAATATGCTCGGTGGGTTGAAACACTTCTTGTGACTACCTTTGTCCCAGTCCATTTGGGACGTAAACAAAAAATCGCCCTCTCCGTCTGTTTTATAATTTTATAACACTCTTTTCTTGAACTTTGTCAGTTTACTCAAGAACGAAAGTTCCTCTATCAATGAAACTAGTATTAGCATTATCTTTTAATAATTAAAATATTTCAGCTTTACCTAGGCAGGACATTTGTCTGATTTTATGATAGATATTCTTGAGTCTGCTAAATATTATCTAAAGGGATTTATATAATAATGATGATGATAACAATAATAATAATCTTAATAATAATAATAATAATAATAATAATAATAATAATAATAGTAATAATAATAATAATAATAAAAATGATAATTATCATTATTATTATTATTATTATTATTATTATTATTATTATTATTATTATTATTATTATTATTATTATTATCCTAATTATTATTATTATTATTATTATTATTATTATTATTATTATTATTATTATTATTATTATTATTAATATTATTATTATTGTTATTATTATCACTATTATTACTATTATTCTTATTCTTCTTCTTCTTCTTATTATTATTATTATTATTATTATTATTATTATTATTATTATTATCATTATTATTATTAATGTTATTATTATCATTATTCATATTATTATTATCATTATTATTATTATTATTAGTATTATCATTATTATTATCATTATTATTATTATTATTATTATTATTATTATTATTATTATTATTATTATTATTATTATTACTATTCTTAACAATATTTATACACAAAGTTTCAATTCCGCACAATGATAAATCATAATATTTCACATCCTACAGTTGGGATTCGAACTTGGTACCTGCAGAACAAAAGTCCCCAGCTTAGTGAGCTGAGCCACAAAAGTCAAAAAATAAAGAGAACTGGATCTTCTACTTAAGTCCCAGAATGACACTACTACACCTTTCTACTCTGTAGCTTGACCTTTGCAGCAGTATTTCCCTATATAAATCATTCTTAGACTTTACCAGAAGTTCCATTCATACTGTTTCAAAACCTCTGTGGCTCAGCGCATAAAGCTGTGGACTTCTATCCTGCATGTCCCAGGTTCGAATCCATAAAATAGGAGGTGAAGATTTGGGAATAATAATAATGGTTTTACTCTTAAGCGGGAAAGTATGTTCTAAAATTGATATATTTACATACACACACACACACATATATAAATATATATATATATATAACAAAAATGACCAGCTTAATGAGTAAAGGAAAATGTATGTTGATCTATTATAAACAGGGTGAACGAAATTCCTCCTCCCCCAAGTGATGTCCTCTTTCGATATGCCACTGTCGTCCTATCCCCACCTTCTCCCCAGAGCCCTTACTCTTCCCACCCATCTCATCCTCCACCATCCCATCCAAAACTCGATCCCCTCCCAATCCCCTCCTTTTATGGCAATGTATGTGTGTGTGTGAGAGATCAGGTGCAGCAAAAAAAGTGCGTCAAACGTAAATAACCCAAGAATCCAATGCATTGACGAGCATTTCCCTCTCTGGGGTTGGACTTTATCCTTCTCCTTCCCCCTCTCGGTAGAGAATCCCCTAGCCACCCCTACTCCCCACACCTCTCTCTCTCTCTCTCTCTCTCTCTCTCTCTCTCTCTCTCCTCTCCTCTCTCTCTCTCTCTCTCTCCTTTATTTCCAGTGCTTCTATTCCTCTGCTGCTTGTTCTTTTTTTTTTTCCTAGGTCTCACCCCCAACTGGTCGGGTGGGTTTCTCTTCAGTACTTCTCATGCTTGCAAACCAACTCCACCACCTGCTGTTTTTACCATTTCATTTCATTTCACTATTCCAGTTCGCAAGTAACTTCCTTGTTTACTGGTATTACAACAATTATGTACCGAATTATTAATACCTCTCTAAAAAACATATACTTCAAGGGTGGTCTTTTCTAATTATGCCAATTCCTGTCCTTTAATTGTTAGCTAAGCTATCAGAGAAATTACATCATTTGTTTGTTGATTATTCATTTAATAAATCAAGTACCATATGCCTATATTTACTTATGAGAGTGACAACAGAAGGGACAGAGATAACTGCATTCATCAAGCCTGTTCACGAAGAATACGTTTTTTGTGATGCACTTCTCTTCGGGAAAATGCAACCAAAGATCCTGCAAATAGTTTGCGTGCATTCCGCGTTCTTCTGTGCATTCCTAAAATGCCTTTACTTCCGTATAATAACAGGTTCTGGAAACATGCATTGCAAGGAACGCTTAACAGATAATATCCATGTTACATATTCTAGAGAGCAAAACTGAGCTACCCAGAATTAATTTTGCATTCTTGCAATACAAGAAATCTAGAGAAAGTATTTTTATACTCTCTTCACACACACACACACACACACACACACACACACACACACACACACACACACACACAGATATTAACTTTCTATCACATACGCAATGATTAAAACTAACTTTGCACATTCCGATCGAAAAAAAAAGTAATGAAAGATATAGATACAGACTATTTTTCTGAGTGCATATGCGATGCTACTTTGCAAGTAGAAAAAGGGAAACATTGCCTGTGAGAACGGTGCAGTAGACCATACACTTTATAAAAGGGTTGGGGAAAAAAGGGTTTTATGCAAACCGGTTTTCCTTCTTGCAAAGCACAGGAATGTAGTATCTGGGAACTTAATCAAGAGGAAACTATACAAGACGAAATAAGCTACTTCAACCCTTCGATATAATGGACTTTGGCCCGATTTCTTAAACATTGTAAACCTAGGATACCATATTGTTAGTTAGCTAGACACACAAATGGATTTCATAGACGCATCTGGCGCGGTTCTGTGTATGGCTAGGATCCCGTAAGGGATCCTAGCCATACACAGAACCGCGCCAGATGCGTTTATGAAATCCATTTGTGTCTAGCTAACTAGCAATATGATATACTAGGTTTACACTGTTTAAAGGGGGGTACAGACGATCATTATTACTGTCAGTAAAAATACTGACACTATTCTATTGGTGTGAACTACTACGTCCATATGATGGACACACCGACAGTAATAATGACAGTACAGGAAATACTCTCAGTCATATTGATCGTCTGTTTAGCTCTTAAGAAATCGGGCCTTTGTGTGGAATGGACTAACGGAATGGAATCTGCTGATAGATAGTCCATGGCGTGCTTCTTTTTACATGTCTTGATATATTTCTGTAACAAGTGTGTAAAATATGAGAATGCACTATGCTAGGAATGGGCTCCAACCCTCCGACATTATGTAATGTGCTTGGAATGCATTAACGGATTGGTAATTTGGTTGATCGGCGTTCTTCTGTTTATAGTTATTCCTTAACATACTTCTTTCTATTTATCAATGCGTGTATACTGACGCCAATATACTGTGCACTGGAACTAACATAATGAAATTTAGTTAGTAAATATGCTAGAGCATGCTGCTTTTGGATCACGTATATTATTAAGACCAAATTTAACTAAAGGTCTCGTATACTAACCTAACCTAAGCCCAGTCAAGGTTTGGAACCTAATTCTACATGTGATCGCTGCTCTTTTTGGGTGAGGAACATTTCACCTAACTATACTTAGAAAGAAATGAATTGATAAATACGCAATAAGGAACTACCTCTTATTATACTTAATGGGACCGAGTTTGTGTTCATCATTTATTATTATTATTATTATTATTATTAGTAGTAGTAGTAGTAGTAGTAGTAGTAGTAGATAAGTAATATAAGATACTTATCTTTAGAAACTAGGAATGCTGAGTATGAATTTAACCAAACTTATCTCTAGTTAAGATTTTTTTTTTATTAGCTTCCGTACACAAATTAAGCAATTTCTTTGTAAATGCTTTCAAAAATTTTCTTCCGGATTCTATCACATAATATATATCAGCAATACAGTTTCGACAAAAGCAAATATATTTACGTCTAAAAGCATCGTTAATTCTCAATCTCTGAACATTTCTCAAGACAAACATTATTTTAATGAGGTGAAATATAAAAGAAAATCCATGCTAGAAAAAAAATCCAAGCCAAATATTTCTCTCTCTCTCTCTCTCTCTCTCTCTCTCTCTCTCTCTCTCTCTCTCTCTCTCTCGAGCTTTGTCCTTCAAGTACCTCACTAAAGCACCATATAGCACACTTTGACGGGGTTACCAATGGTACCTGGTGGGGGAAGATGTTGAAGTAGATGGGGAATGGGGGGGAAAGGGGACGAGAAGCCGTTATTAATCTTATTATAGCCAGGTTGAGAGGCAAGCAACCAGACACTCAAGGAAAGCCCAGGAAGGGAGTCTGTGTGTATGCGTTTAATAATATTAATGTCTTTTATATATATCTTTGTGTGATATTTTGACTAGTTCTCTAGACCACAGTTTATATAGGGAGTCTGTGTGTATGCGTTTAATAATATTAACGTCTTTTATATATGTCTTTGTGTGATATTTTGACTAGTTCTCTAAACCACAGTATGTATAGACTAATTCCTCAAAATTAAGATATGTCACCAAATAGACACTAAATTTAATTATACTGTTCTCTTGTTTTAGACTGTATTTGCAGTGACAGTTTCACACTTTTTCCAGTAGCATTCATTTGTTATTAAGTTTTATTATCTGTACTGAACATTAGAATGCAATTACTCATTTAAGCTATTTAAGTTTTTACCTCCTGCTCAGGATTTGACTAGGCCGTGGACTACAGGTCCCAAGTTCCAATCCCTGTAGTAGGAGGCAAGAACTTGGTATATTTATATTATTTCTTAATTAATTTTAACTGGATGAGTAGACGTGGGTCTGCTCAAATGAACGCCAGGAAGAAGCTTAAAGCAAAAATGCATTAATTTCATAGTTCTTTAAAACTGTTTCCTCAAGCTGTCTTTTCTGTCCATATTCCATTTCTTCTGTTATGTTTTCTTTATCTGAGCTTCTGTTATTTTCTCCTTCCAAGCTCCTTCTAACTCTTTCCACCCTTCTCTGAACTTTCATTATGCCCTTCCCTCTCTGCGCTTTCACTGCTTCCTCTCCTCTCTTCACTTTCACTATTTCCTTACTTCTCTTCACTATCACTTTCCTCCCTCTCTTCACTTTCACTATTCCCTTCCCTCTCTTCACTTTCAATATATTCTTCTCACTATTCACTCACGATTTCTTTCCCTTTCTTCACTTTCACTATTTCTTTCCCTCTCTTCACTCACACAATTTCCTTCCTTCTCTTCACTATCACTATTTCCCTCCCACTATTTACTAACACTTTCCTTCCTCTCGTACTAAGGAAGTTTCCAATTTCTTATTCTTAATATCTTCTCCCCCCCCCCCTTCCTGCTCTTCCTGAAGTACTCCAGCTCTCGAGTTGGTAGACAGTGAGTGAGAAAGTTATTTTTTCTAACATTATGCTTGAAGGATTTCCTCGACAATTCCCTCCCTTAGAATCAGTAGACATATTTAAACAAGAATTCTTTTTTGCTCTTTAGTTCATGGAATCGACCCAAGGGTTTTGTGAAAGAAGAAAAAGACAAATGGAGTTGGACTATGGAGAGAATAATCTCTAGTTATCTCAATATTACTTTCCTAAGAGCTACTGACACTTAAACTAATACTGAGGACGTTGATTATAATGATGGTGACGATATGATTTTGGGGGTGGTGATGATTCTGTTAGTAATGATATGACTGAGGTGGCGGTGGTGATATGGGCGGTGGTAATAATAAGACAGATTGCCACATAACTTTTCCCACCAGTAGATGTTGCATAGCTTCCCCCTAAGGGAGGGGACTAGAATACTTCCTCCGTGTTCCCCTACATGTCGTAAAAGTCGGCTGAATGGAGCGGAGCGAGGGAACTGAGGATCTCTTCCTCTGGATTTTCTTCCCACAGGGAGTCAAGGTATTTTGCTTTGACTCAACCACCCCCCTTATAAGGGGGAATATTGCTCATGTATATAGAGAGATGTAGCTAATTCAGCGTATTCTGTCGGAAGTTAAATTATCACATTAATAACTCCTCTTCGCATTATATTTACGAAAATATACTCATTGAGATGCTACTTTAAATATAATTAGTGCATCGGTTCCTAACCTGTAGGCCATAGACCCCTGAGGGTTACAAAGGTAGTACAAGGGAGTGGGGATCCTTGAGTTAAACTCAGAATTAAAAGAGGCTGCCATTTAAATTATACATTTATTCATGATAGGATGACAAGTATGAACTTGTATAATTTCAAGTCCTCTTTCAAATCTACAAGAATATTGATCAATTTTTACTGATCAATTTTTTCAATTACTTTTTAAAACAAAATTAAATGGCTTTAAATTTCGCTAATGCAATAATTTAAGTAACTGCAAATTCAGTAACATGTATAATTTAATTCTGAGATGAAACTAAAAAGAAAAAAATCTTTCTTTTCATGAAATCGGCTTTTTAAAGGCCAGAGGGTCCATGGACATTCATTTAAATTAAAAGTGTATTGTCAGTGATAAAACTGTTGTCCACGGCATAAGTGCCTGGTTTTCTTATGCCTTTAGGATGGATTCGGTTTTACGTCACGAACTCCCTTTTCTACTAAGGGCTAGGACGGTTGCCTTGAAGGACTTGTTTTGGCAGATGTAATCGTTACCCTGAGTGTATGTCCTTACTAACCTCAGTCCGTGACGGGGCGCGAAGAAAGCAAGAACGAGTTATAACATAATATATTTCTAATGAAATATTATCAAGGAGAACGATCATACTCGACCATCATTTTATAATTTTGCCAAAGTCGGTGAGGTCAGTTTGACAGTTAATTGGCACCTTGGTCTATCTTTGGCACCTGCAGTGCCATGTACAAGTTTAAAAAAAAATGTTCAGTGGTTCCCAAAGCAGCGTTAGAACTAGATAGTGACAATTCGAAGGCAATCCTCAACAAGAACTTTTTCATGAGAGTGACAAGCATCTCTCTCTCTCTCTCTCTCTCTCTCTCTCTCTCTCTCTCTCTCTCTCTCTCTCTCTCTCTCTCTCTCTCTCTCGACCTGAAGCTATACTGTTGCTATTGTATGATATATAATTCGCATCCGAAAGTTCATCAGTTCACAGACTGAAGTATATTCATTCATTTTATTGGTTTATTACATGTATACTCTTTCACATAATCATTTTTCTTAACTATTATTCAATAAGCTTCTCAACTGATGTTATTCCTATCAAATTTCAAACCTAAAAAAAAATTTGTTTACTGTAAGATTTCGTGAAGGCCCAAGTTTCCACTTCTCCAAGACGTTTATATTGGGTGTACAGCCGAATATAAATAAATAAATAAATAAATAAATAAAAATGCACACACACACACACACGCACGCACGCACGCACACACGCGCACACACACACACACACAAACAAGTAAATTCATACCCCTGTGATTTTCTAGGTCTTCCTAAATGAACAGTAAGATTTTTTCGTCAAAAAGTAAAATATATTTCCTCTCTCATAGTCTCTGTCGTTATTATATTTATAGTAAAAACAATATTTTTTATAGTTCTTTTTTCCCAAGCAGATATCATAGTTATCTTCCATGAGTTTTGCAAAACTCAATCTTTAAGTGACATTCACTCTATTACTTATTCTGTAGTCACCGTGGCTCAGGCGGTAGCGTCCGCGACTTTGAGGCGTCAGGTCGAGGGTTCGCGCCCCGCCACGGTCTGAGGTTAGGAAGGGCATGCACTCAGGGTAACTATTACATCTGCCAAAACAAGTCCTTCGCAAGAAGGCAACCGTCCTAGCCCTTGGTAGAAAAGGAATTCCGTGACGTAAAACACGTTTTTTTTACTCTGTTATTATTCTAATAAATTAAAGTTCGACCATACAAGCACTGTGCTGCTAAGGGGAGTTTACACGGTCAAACGGTTCGTCGAACGCGGTTCGACACAAGTGTTTGAAGTGATGTTCGAACGTGTGAACGGGGTATTTGATTGTCGAACACGTTCGACAACCAAATACCCCGTTCACACGTTCGAACATCACTTCAAATTCTTGTCTGTCGAACCGCGTTCGACGAACCGTTTGACCGTGTAAACTCCCCTTTACCCTTTAAACCTACCAAACATCATTACAAGAAGTCGCCGAAAAAGAAATTGAGAACAATTAGAGGTACCCTCTGCAATTAGTATTTGTAAATGGGATGCTCTGTCCATGACAGCTGGGTGAGAGAGCCTGTGATTAGCTATGGATAAGAGAGGGTCATTAATGGCGATGTGGTTTCATAGAGGGGGGGGGGGCTCTTGATGACCGCATTCACCTAAATATACTGTATGCACTTATGGTAGTTATGGTATACACTGTTTCATGCTTGATATTTCTCTCTCTCTCTCTCTCTCTCTCTCTCTCTCTCTCTCTCTCTCTCTCTCTCTCTCTCTCTCTCTCTCTCTCTCTCTCTCTCTCTCTCTCTCTCTCTCAAGATCCTGTTTAAACATAGACTCCACACAGCTAATGTTACACTCACTGAACCCATCAAGTTGACAATTGTTCCGGTTTTACGTCACGGATTCCCTTTTCAACCAAGGGCTGAACCCACCAAGTTGACAATAACCACCACTAATGGGAAACAAATACCCTATTTTTTCTGCTTCCCAAATACCTCTGTTAAAGACAGAAGCCATGTGATCCATCTTGAGAAGTTGAATCTGGGACTTCATGGGTGGCAGCTAGGCAATATATCCAGATTTTTACCAATTCGATATCATTTGATGTAAATACTGAAAAAAACGAAACGTAACATATAGGAAAATGGGGATATTGGCCGAATTTAGGGAACAAAGATTCAGTGTTATTAAAAAATAACATAATATATAGATTATTGCAAGACCGGCTGGATTTGGTTTTACGTCACGAACTCCCTTTTCTACTAAGGGCTAGGACGGTTGCCTTCTTACGAAGGACTTGTTTTGGCAGATGTAATCATTACCCTGAGTGTATGGCCTTACTAACCTCAGTCCGTGACAGGGAGCGAACCCTCGACCTGCCGCCTCAGAGTCGCGGACGCTACCATTTTGCCACGGAGACTATAAAAAAACTAAAAGGGAATATTTTTTATTCTCTGCAATTATTTTTTCCGAATACAGACAGTAGCATTAGTAAGCAATTTGCATTAGGTCGCTTTTCACACCAAAGTGGCACGTCGCATGCCACGTGGCACACCAGTTGAAAACGAACATCCGGAACTATATGAAATCTCTCACACAGAAGTGCCGTGACACTTCCTATGTGCCACGTGCGACGTGTCACGCCACTTGTGTGTGAAAGGTTTCATATATTTCCGGCTGCTCGTTTTCAACTGGCGTGCCACGTGGCATGCCACGTGCGACGTGCCACTTTGGTGTGAAAACGGCCTTAGGGATAACCCCTGTCAAAGAAAATACTTCGATGGAAATGATAAAAAGTCACTCGTCCACCCTTCCATTCAAACTTCCTGTTGTTTAGTTAAATAAAAGCTTCCAAACATTCGTTGATTCGTATCAAGTTTAGGCAAAATTTTACTTCCTCCCCCCCCCCTTTTTTTTAAGCTAGTCATTTCCGGTTTTAAAATTTAAGTAACACACATTAACGCGTTTCCGTTTAAAAAATTGGACAAAATGAAAGCACATATTAGAGAAGACTATGAAAAATTTAGTAAATAGGTTAGCAAGGGCATGCACTCAGGGTAACGATTACACCTGCCAAAACAAGTCCTTCGCAAGAAGGCAACCGTCCTAGCCCTTGGTAGAAAAGGGAGTCCGTGACGTAAAACTGGAACTGGAACACTCGATATAATGTTAGAAGAGTCATTCTGATTAAAGAAAAAGTAAAAAAAAAAAAAACAAGACTTGAAAAGCAGTATTTGTGAAGGTTTTCTTTTTTTAATTATACTTACATGGCATATATGTGTACACATTTTGCAGTATATTGATCTACTTCGTCTACACGTAATTATACCCAAACATCCATATATACGCATGATACATAATATTTATGTCCTCATCAAGTGTATTTATATATGTAAATTATAATACTAGCTATTTTTAAGTTTTACGAACCGAACTACAAATTATATAATGGTAGTCTGAGGGCTAAACCAGTGATACTATAATTCCAACATTAATAATATTTTTATTCATTTACTTTTTTACATGAGAGGTATTCGAAAACTGAGCTCTCGAAGACACTGTCCACCAGTAAAGGTAACATATTCTGGTAAAATGGTGTCCTACAGATCCTGCTGAAGTCCAGAAGAGTTATCAAACAAGGGCACCATGGACTTCTCTCTCATTATTATCTCCTCATCGCTCCAGCGTAGAGAAACTGTAATAATCCTGCGGTACCCAATAGGCAGTTGGCCTCGAGTATTCAATGACCCAATAGGCACTTGACCTCGAGTATTCAATGGTGTCAGGCAGGTGCCATTTCTACTGACCTTATCGCTGCGGGAGAAGGCAGCATTTTTTTTTTTTATGAGTGTGACTCCAGGATGGGCGGAGGAAATGGCCCTTATCGAGAATGAGCACGAAGAAACATAAAAAAAGATAAAAGGAGATAGGGAGTGTTGTGACTTGTCAGATGTGAAGGGATAATAAAAGATGTGTAACGAATATGCAAGAATATTCTTTGAGGCGTCAGGTCGAGGTTTCGCGCCCCGCCACGGTCTGAGGTTAGCAAGGGCATGCACACAGGGTGACGATTACATCTGCCAAAACCAGTACTTCGCTAGAAGGCAATCGTCCTAGCACTTGGTAGAATAGGGGATCCGTGACGTAACACCGAATCAATCAATCATTCTTTATAGATGTAGTCATAGAAAAGGATCCGTAGCTGAAAGAAGACTTAACATCGAACTGTCCAGAACAGTCCTCTTTAAATCTAAAAGACCCTTAGCTGTAGCATGGCAACAGGCAGCTGGTGCCATGGGCCAGCCTATTACATGTAAATTTTGGTATAGGCAGTCACTTCAATCGAAAAATGTTTGTATAATTTCCTAGTAAGAGTATTCGACAGTACAAATTTATATACTTTTTTTTTTTTCCAAAGAGAATTCTACATCAGCAGTAGAGGATACTCGCGCCCTGCAAGGCCAGAGAGAAAGACCAAATCTGAGTCCCTGAGATGATAATGGTCCCGAATAAGATATTTTTATCTTATTTTTAGTTTCGAGTGTCCTAAGCAAAATTTCATCATTTAGGCCATTACTCAACTGTATAACCTTGCGGATTCCAAATTAGATCAAAATACCTTAAAGGAGGTTAAATAATTCCTATTACAAGAATGATTTTTTAAACAGAGTTTTACATATTTAAGGTATATTATGCAATATATATATATATATATATATATAATATATATATATATATATATATATATATATATATATATATATATATATATATATATATATATATATATATATATATATATATATATATATATATATATATATATATATATATATATATATATATATATATATATATATATATATATATATATATATATGTATATATATATATATATATATATATATATATATATATATATATATATATATATATATATATATATATATATATATATTATATATATATATATATATATATATATATATATATATATATATATATATATATATATATATATATATATATATATATATATATATAGTATATATATATATATATATATATATATATATATATATATATATATATATATATATAGATATATATATATATATATATATATCTATATATATATATATATATATATATATATATATATATATATATATATATATATATATATATATATATATATATATATCTATATAGATATAGAGAGAGAGAGAGAGAGAGAGAGAGAGAGAGAGAGAGAGAGAGAGAGAGAGAGAGAGAGAGAGAGAGAGAGAGAGAGAGAGAGAGAGAGAGAGAGAGAGAGAGCTGTGCTGATGGGAAGATTTAATTTACATTTGTGAATGCGCGAGAGAGCGCATGCTTTCGCTATCATTAGCTGATACTGAACCTATAATGCTAAAGCTAAACATGGTTCTTTAAGAGATCACAATAGTTCAATTTCAGAGGGCCATTATTATGAAACTTTCATTATTACATTACTTATATAATGCAATAACTAATAGATAAATTAATATACATTTTGCACATTAAGGCCCGATTTCTTAAACAGTGTAAACCTAGGATACCATATTGTTAGTTAACTAGACACACACACATGGATTTCATAAACGCATCTAACACAGTTCTGTGTATGGCTAGGATCCCGTACACAGAACTGCGTCAGATACGCTTATGAAATCTATTTGTGTGTGTCTAGCTAACTAACAATATGGTATCCTAGGTTTACACTGTTTAAGAAATCGGGCCTAGGATCCCGTACGGGATCCTAGCCACACACAGTACCGCGTCAGATGCGTTTATGAAATCCATTAGTGTGTGTCTAGCTAACTAGCATAATGGTATCCTAAGTTTACACTATTTAAGAAATCGGGCCTAAATAGCAATGATAATATAAACGTATTTATAAATATATATCACCAAATGATTGCAGATTTAAATGACTGTTAAAGACAATCATAGATCTAAAGAATTATTTGCTAAGTGTCATTTAATAAGTAAATACATTAAAAATGAAATATGACGAGAACTTCAGAGAATAAAGCTCTTTCACATGAATACAGTTAGATAGATAAACACGTAGATATACAGATAATTATTGCCTTTTGCTGTTAAATACAATCACAGCCTTATCTCAAGCAAACACACTATTATTTAAATCTAAGATATCTGAAAATTAAAACTTTGGGTAAAGTTCAAGTTTGCCGGTGTTTCAGTTCCGATATCCATCTTAGATGCTCCTCAGAACGTCAGCCGGGGCAAGCCCCAACCCCCCACTGAGGTGACCAGCCACAGCAGTAACCTCTCAGTAAACAGCTTCAACTCTCGGATTTGGGGTTTATTTTTCATTTCATTTACAACATAGGTACAACGCCGTTTTTTTTTTTTTATTTATCCTAAGCATATAAATATTTTTCGCTAATCCATACCACACAATTTCATTACTTTCTAATCCCTCTTGGTTTGGAATAACCAGAGTAAACGCTACACCTCTTAAGGAACAGTGATTTGTATAA
>JAXCGZ010021151.1:0-17500 GCA_037179515.1 Halocaridina rubra | reverse complement strand
GGAGCTTCCGCTAAGTCTCCACAACTCAAAAATAAAGTAATTCCGTCACACAACTCAAGATAACAAAGCAATTCCGTCACAAAACTCAACAAGCACTACTCTTCCTACCCGGATGTCAACCAAAAACTGTAAACATCCCATTCACAGTGTTGCCAACTACCCTTCCGTGTTACCAGATCCAAATTATACAAAATCATAAACGAAAACTAATGTCTCCACACACACACACACACACACACAAATATATATATATATATATATATATATATATATATATATATATATATATATATATATATATATATATATATATATATATATATATATATATATATATATATATATATATATATATATATATATATATATATATATATATATATATATATATATATATATATATATATATATATATATAAAGTACTTATTAATTTCGTGATCTTAACTGGCTTCCTAGAAGATAGATGCAAAACACAAATTACGTTACTGAATCAAACAAAATTACTGTAACTTAATCACTTCACAATTACAATCATTCTTATCATCATTCCTCATCTACAGTGTTCTATATAGTCACCTGGCTTCGGGCAAAACTTTAAAACATGAAACCATATCCAGTGGACTGTCTCAAATAAAAGAATAGAGATAGCAAGGCCTTAACATACCAGGCCATTCATCCATCTCATATGTTATTTATTATAAGGAGGAAAATTTTTTCAGTGTAAAAAGGGACTACCATAATCACATTCCACAAGCACTTTCATTTGTTTCCAGTAACACATAGATAGATAGATTTTATTGCCAAATATTTAGTATACATACAGGAATAAATATGTACATTATATTCAGAGGCACTAGCCTGCTGAGCAAGAGCTCCTTGGCAGGCAGTTTAAAACACATTTCACATAATTTAAAGTATGACGGCAATAGTTAACAAAAGCTCCAATATAGCAATCTCATACTTATCTTGTAATAAAACAAAACAGTACCCTGACCTTAACCTGGACATAATGATACACCAATACTGTATTAATTATTAATCAACAGCTGCTTGATTTTGCCTAATAAATAAATGCTGTTTGAGTTTCTTTTTAAATAAAGTTGTGCTAGTTATTGTTTTTAAATCTTCTGGTAATGCATTCCAACATTTTGGGCCAAAACAGTGAATAGAAAATTTGTACAAGGTTGTTCTCGCTGTGGACATATCAAATTTATATTGTTACCTCTGGTTCCATGGTTGTGTTGAATAAATCTAAATAATTTTCTGTTATCATTAACATCACTATGTATAATAATAGGACAGAAATATTGTATCAAGTAATTAAATTTAAGCAAGTTTAGCTCCTTGAATAAAGAGGAAGTTGAGTCATATTTTCCACTATATGTAATAGTTCTGATCAGTCTTTTCTGAGTTACAAATACACCCCTTACAATTGACGGCCAAGTACAACCCCAGATGGACAAACAGTATATAATATGAGGATAACACAGGGAATAGTATATGCTTTTTAAGGCCTCATTTGTTAGGTTATGGCGAATTTTATACAAAATTCCACACGTCTTGGTCAGTTTTGAGCAGACAGATTGAATATGATATTTCCAACTTAAATTTTCATCAATAATTACTCCCAAAAATTCCTTACAAGCAACTCTTTTTTTTTTAACTTCATACCCATTCATATTAACTTGACCAATATTGTGTACTACAGATCTATTTTGAAATAAGATATAGTCAGCTTTGGAAACATTTAGCTTTAATTTATTAACAGAGACCCAGTTGTTAATTTTTTCTAGTTCACTATTTAAAACAGAATGCAGGCGGTCAAGGTTATTATCATGCAAAAGAAGGTTGGTGTCATCTGCATAAAGAATATATTTGAATTTATTGCTGGCATTGGAAATATTTATATAAACTAAAAATAACAATGGGCCCAGTATTGATCCCTGTGGTGCTCCCCTCTCAATAGTTTGAAAGCTTTTCTCAACCAATCCCTTTCAGTCACCTCTTGTACCATGCAGAGAACATAGAAGTATACAGTACACATTTCCTCTGAAATTCAAGGGGGATGTGTACTTCGTATTACTACAATTCATTACGAAAGTCAAATTTATACAAGAGCATACGGTACTTCACAAAAATAATAAACTCCTCAAGTGTCATACACTAACTAGACTGCATCCTATACAATAAGCTTCACAGCAACAAAAAGAGAGGTTTGATATACGCTTAGCATATACCGTACTAGAATTCCTGCAAGGCCAATGAATGAGAGAAAAATTCACTTAAATTACGTAAACATATACTTTACTGCAAACACTGTGACTGCATTAACGTACTAACAAGGAGTAATCTCGAAAAGATTCACACTGAATACACTATAAAACATAGGAATAATTTATTTTGAGATATCCTCTAGAAACTCAGAAAACACATTTGCCATGGAGATTATCCTTGTCTGCGATCGGTTACATGTCACAGACTCCCTACTCTACTAAGGGCTAGGATGGTGCCTTCTTGCAAAGGACTTTGTTTTTTGGCAAGTGTGATAATTACCCTGAGTGCATGCCCTTGCTAAACTCAGACAGTGGTGGGCAACGAACCCTCAACCTGACGCCTCAAAGTCCCAAGGATTTTCCTTATCCAATAAGTATAGTATATATTACAAGAAGCTAAATTTTTATTTCCTTGAGTTTATGAACCTAAACTAATGATCAGAAATAAAACTGCAACGTTAAATTAAGAAATAAGAGTAGCATTTCAAATAGAAAAGCCAACTAGCTTTTTAAGTTTATTTACAAAAAGTATACAGCATATTACATATAATTTCAGACCCTACTAATTATCTTCCCTCGAATGTTGATATACTGGAATATTGCTATAAATTACTCAAGCATACAGGGAACAAATGAAAAATATGATAAAAATTTAAGCCAAATAATCACATAAATATATTGAAATATTTATATAAATCACTAAAGCATAATGGGAACAAAGTTATATTATCCAAATGTAATGCAATTAATCACCAAATGTTTGACTTTTCATCAATGCACGTTATCAACATATGCTCTCATACACTTAACATAAATTTTATGCGATAAGTATCATCCTTTATTAAATGACAGACTATAATTCAACCAGGAACTCAAAATATTAATGTAATAAAGATCCTAAGAGTAAGCTAAAGTAATCCTAATGAAGCAATTCCTTAAAGACTGATAAAAGATAAGATATTGACAATCATGAACAAATAAAATTCATGGAAACAAAATGTATAAACTTATGAATCATAATGAGAATAAGATTTGTAAGCACATTAAGATCGCAAGTTAGAATTATGGGTCATAAAAATATTATTGGCTATTAACGCTGTACAGATGGTGGGAGTTGCACATGCTGCTAAGAGAGTAAATCCAAGCGGACGGGAACCAAGCAAGAGAGAAAGTAACTG
This sequence comes from Halocaridina rubra, assembly GCA_037179515.1. Classification (NCBI taxonomy): domain Eukaryota; kingdom Metazoa; phylum Arthropoda; class Malacostraca; order Decapoda; family Atyidae; genus Halocaridina; species Halocaridina rubra. The sequence continues at coordinate 14,048 of JAXCGZ010021151.1, read as the reverse complement.
AGGCAGTAGCGGTCTGTACACACAACCGGATATTAATACTGCTACGATGGGTCGTACGGTAGAAGCTAGGTCGGTTCGCCACCAAAGCCACACCAAGAGGGCTAAGTTCAAGTGATGAACCTGTAAATTCATATCAGACATATCATCATAATTTTCATTAATTAAAATTAATATGGTAGCTGAAAACAAGACTTTATATTCTTAATATATTAAGACATTTTTCAGTTCAGTTCCTTAATTCACTTGGCACCGGAATATTATAAAATTACAAGAATGAAATATATGTATGCAACTGCTTATGTTCTCTTCTTGAAGGCAACAAAATTGACTATCCAGAGGTAGAATTTAAAAGAACTTGAACATAATATTCTGCTGCAAAAGTTATAATTAATACATAATGATTTCTTGACTACACATAACAATTCAGGCATATTGGAATCATTTAACTTTTAACTAACATTCTTTGAATTAAAATAAATCCTAACAGAGAAATCCACTATTTGCAGGACTAATTTACTGATAGTCTCTATACTATGATCCAAGATCTGTTTAGAACAGCTAACAATGTAAAAGACAAAAAAAAAATGCACCTTGCATCATGTTAACTTTTCTCACAGAAGCTTCCTGTTGATCTTAATTCATTTATTGAAAATTACCAGTATCAAATAATCTAGATAACTAAGAGACTATTAAGCTCTCATTTACTATACATGAAGCATTTGACATTATAACCAAAGCAAACTGCAAACTGAAAAAATATTTTCGGGAAAATTGAAAGAGATTTATAATAAACACAGAATTTTCTAAAATGGCAAATACTAAGAAAGTTTGTACTACTTCTTATGACTAAATCAATTAAGAAAACAAAATATAAATATCTCTACTTACCAAACTGATATTTGCATCCAAACTAATCTGGATATACTTCCAATCAAATTCCAATCCTCTGGCACCAACCCACAGAGGTAGTGTTCTAGTGAGCAAGAGATCAGCGGCTGCCCATCCTAAGCCAGTGATGAGAACTTTGATGTGCCCTGACCCTGAGACTCTGCTCATGACCACACTCATGCCCATAACATCACCAAAATCAACAGTAGTCTTCACTAATTCCTAAAACAGAACTTTACCTCATAAAAACTCTTAATCAGAGACATGTTACTAACTTAGCCCTAAGCATTGTATTCACATGCTGAGATGATATTTCTACTTCAAAATTAGCTGAAATCATTACATAATCGATAAAATAGATATTTAGGTAAAATCTCATGGTCAACAATACGTAAATCCTACATGGGGCCACAACTTAAATTATATTTTTCCCCTGCATAAATCCACTCTAGGGTTGACTCGCTACCATGCAACGGCAGTTACCTTTGTCTACAGAGCATTTTGAGTTATTACTTTAAAGGAACAATTAGTTACTCAATGGCACTATGAGTACAGAAAAGAAAAATAAACATATGTTGACTACTAAAGAAAAGACACTCGTAATCACTTCGCCCTAGAGTATATAAAGTTCAAGTGTGAAGTTGTTCAACTTAGAAGCAGATTTCAGGATATCAATAACCCTGATCTGTGGTAATAAGAGGCATTTGTCTCAGCTGCAATACAGAAGACAATAACTAAAGACCCTGTCAAAGTCTAACAACCCAGTAAATCCATGGAATGAGCTTCGTCATGGAATGAATGGTTTCTTAAAAAATAATGTGGCAAGCAGGAATAAAACAGACCTCTGCCTTCATGACTTGACACGCTTTATGGTCGCAAGAGGGAACATTAAATTCTTAGATAAAAACATATTTGATGATAATAATGATAAACTCTACTCATAGTAGCAGTCCGTTAAAATTAATATAACAATTCAATTTCTTCCATCCTAGTCTGGCAGGAGAAAAAGAATATGGTCTTACCAAAATAAAGCTTGCATTTTCTGGTGGGCCATCAGTCGTGGGAAAAAATGTCGCAAGCAGCAGCATTTTACACAGCTGTGTTAAAATGTACATCCCAGCTACTTGCGCACACTTCCAAAATGCACCATATTCTGGCCTGAAAAAATATACGAGATGAAATGAATGATCTGATTTCAAATGACTTGAAGGAAAGACTCATGGTTCAAAATAATCACTTACAATCAAAAGTAACCATTGTCTGTTAACTGCAAGGGGATGTTTCAAAGAATAAATCTATGCCACTGTCACTCAGATTATAAAGCGAGATCATACCTATATTCCAGCAAAATCCTAAAACTCTATGGAATAAGCAACATCTGTCCCTCAATAAAAAGATATATATCACACAACATAGTAAAACAGTACCACATGAGGCATAACTAATTCATGATGGCAGATTCCAATGCGCATGGTATTAAATTATAAAATCTTAAGTGATAAAAGACTTTGCGAAACTTAATTGGGTAAATATTTAGAAGAGGTGATTATTCTTGTAGCAACAAAACTATATTTTTTAGACAGTTTGCTTTGTGAAACAAACGATTCTAAACTCCATTTCTGGTGCAAAACACACGATGTAGGCTTTCCATGCTCCCCTATCCCTAACAATCATAGGGGGAAGGGTTGGGAATCGAGGTTTTTTGGGGGGGAGCAAAATCAAGTGATATGCAGCAGAAATGAAGCACAAAAACCTTTTTTCCACAAAGAAGTGTCGGAAAAACACATTTTTGGTGCATCCTAACCTAACCTCACCTAGGCGGACGCATCCTCCCTAGCCGGGGAACTTTGCCCCCGAACTCCCTTAGGAGTATTTTTTCCCTAGCAGGGGGGTTATGGCCCCCAGATCCCTCTTAGGGGTACATATGGACCCTAACAGCCGTCGATTTCTCTGAAGGGGTGTGATCGATTTCGCTTCAGTCTAGTTCAGGTGTGACCCATAAAATATGTCGTTATTTAGTGTGATCGATTATCTATTTATATAAAAAGTCATATTTCATTAATCCCCATAACTAAAATAATGCCCTTAAGTGTTACCAGGCACTACATGTGACAGGCGCCATATTCCTCTATCTAACTGAATTTCAAAGTAATGGTGAAGCCAGTCCCTTGGGTGCGCCATGAATGGGTGCATAAAACCAATCTTAACCGAAATGGGTGGTAATTTTTTTTTCTTCTATGATTTGTATTATTTCACTTTCTGGGGTCACCATTTAGCTGTTGCTTGCCGTTTTCTGTGCCACTATTAGCTTCCATTGGGTAAATGAAGAGACAGGTTGGAGCTTGGGAATTTAGAGTTGGCTGTCCTTCCTAACGCCCAGTAGTTAGCTCCACTGCGGGTGTGTCACCTTCCAAGTCCATTCCTCTTAACTACTGCCCTGCCGCGATAATATCCAAATTCAGTTCGAATCAACGCAAAAACCATGAAAATTCACCGAAGCCTGAGTGGTTCTGTCACAAGTGCCACAGAGTACCTTAGCCTAAATTTGGCACTGGGCAAATAACGATAATACAGTGTACATTTAATTACACCCAACCTTATTACGTGGAACTTACATTCCAGAATACTTATAAGTGAGGACATAAGGCCCGTAAGCAAGGGCAATACAATTCCCGAAATGGAAAAATGTCATCTTGAGACTAAACACCAACAAACTCAGATATCTCTGAAGAAGTTGTTCAACGTTCGCGTATTGATAACTAATTTGTAAAGCTTCTCGTTTAGTTGGTTCTTTTTGTATTATTAATTCATACAATTAATCATGATTATTTAGGAAAAGTATAATTTACCAAATTTTTATAGTTTTATTTGTGATACTCCCCTTAATTGTTTATTTCTTTACATATTTTGGTAACTATATTATTGAAACATTATTCTATTACTAAACCGGCTGTCAAATCTTCTTCTTGTTAATTCAATAAATAATTATCATCAAGACCATGAAGCCGTTGCTTTTCAACCTGTACCTAAACCTAATTCTTTCTTTCTTTCTTTCTTTTTTACGGTTTTGGCATCGCTAGCAATCCCCATTTAAAGGATGGATACAGACAGATTGCATCTGGGGAATGAAGGCTGGATACCCTTCGTAATCCTCCTCGAGTATTCTAACCTTCAGAATAATTTATTTTATTTCGCTTTAATAAAAGAGTAAAATACTTTGTTAATGATAAATGAATATAATTAAGTCAAGAACTATTATGGAAGTATGAAATAATCATGAAGGATGCTCTACATCGATTACTTAACAATGAAAATGGAACAAGGGAATTATTGGGGAAAATTATATTCTACATAAGACGAGAAGACTTCCCAATAAAATGAATATTTTCCATTTATTAAACCGTATCTTATTCCTTCATGCAATGAATACTTACCTACAACTTTTTTTCATCTGACTTAATGAAGTGCTTTAGTAATGCATTCTAGCCTGAGGCCCCATGATTCAGGTTTCCTTCATTAATCCCAGATCCATTATAGAGCTTAATTTTGCTCGCTGACATTTGTCAGGGTGAGTTTTGCCTCACTTGTGCCAAATTAAACTCAATTTTGCAAACCTCTCACTTTCTTGAATGTATCTCTTACACAGAGTAGTATACTCCTTCCACCCATTTCCTTATTGGCGTACCTCTGGGTCGTATTTGTGGAAACAATTAATATAGCCTCTTCACAATTACTGTATTTCGTTGTGGGATCTTATCTATATATTACATACAAAGGCAGCAATCCCCGTTGTAAGGGGTAATGAAGTTGAAAGTATGTCTTAACTCTTAGCAAGAGGAAAATATGAAAGGTATGATCCCAAGTCACTTGCTCTGGCTCATTTAAGCGATTTTTACAGCACTTAGGGTAACAAGGAGGCAGCAATGTTGTTCCCTTTCCCCAGAAGAAATATAGATAAAGTGCAGAGTAAATAAGAATGAGAAATTGAGCTAGGAGAGGTAATGGACGTCAAATTCCTCATTTATGCACTTACACATTAATTATGCCTTAGTTAAATTTTCACTGGAGAAGAGACTGTGTAAGCTCTAGTTGAGGGTATGTTTAGCTTCACACAAAGGGTTGTCTTTTGTAAGATTTGTAAGACATGTTGAATACCCGACTTATGCGTTTTAATACATAGATTCTCTTAGAACCGATGAAGAGATTTTGCACTCCAACAGGATATCTTCAGGTCTGATAAAGCCAAAAGGCATGTTCTAAGATTCAACTTTACCTGTCTTTTGGAAATTGCTCATAGTTCAAGAACTGTTACAAAAATCTATTTTTTTTTTTTCATAATAGATCTTTTTTCCAATATTACTGAGAAGATTTCATCCACTGCAAAGTAGATTCCTAATGAAACCGAGAAAAATAGGAAATTACATTCTCCTTGAGGCTAAATAATGCTAAGAAAATATATTACCTCACATGTAATACTTCACAACTAGCAGTTTTAATGGGGAGGAGAGAGAAGGTTATCTGTAGTTTAAAACCTTAGCAGCATATTAAGAATTTGCCAAGTACTAAACACTGTGTTGTGATTACAACAAACATCCTTCTCGTATTTTCCTTTGGGAACACCAGACCTTGAAGAGATTTTTAAACCATTTCTGACCCCATGCGGCATCATACAAAAAATGAGGTAGCCTCTCTCAACTCGTATCTTTTGGTAAGGGAATAGGATAAAAATCATTCTGATGGCACACTCACTTTTCTTCTACATTTATATATATGAAATTATAGGCATGTTCAACATGAAAGATTATTTCATTCAACATGTCTCTTGAGAAGATAACAGAAGTTCAAATGATGAGAGACCAATTTATAATTCAGTCTGCAAAAAACATGACATGACATTGAAAAAACATGGATAAAAATTATCTGTTAGCATCATTTTTTAATACCATATTGATTTCCTGAGGACATTGCAGCAAAAATATACCTGAATATACCAAGATATCTTTTGATATGCTCTAAACAAATGCATTACAGGTTAATCTACAATTTAAGCATATAGATATAATGCTCAAGTCAATATATATATACTGTAATTAATAATGAAACTACATATATCTAGATACAAAAAATATACAGCATAATATAAATAAAATATGAAAATATCAAAACTTTGCTCACATTATATGGTAGTTAATTATTAGCTCCATACCATTACTTAAGTATTAAGTCACGCAGGGATCACGGAAGCGGCATACCCAAGATATAGATAGAATAAAATGCAGAGTAAGAAAGAAGGGATTATGGGAAAGATGAATGTGTGAGCAATGAGAGAATTAAATTTGAAGAGGAAAGATCTTCAGGAGAGTGAGCTTGTGCTTTGACTTGGCCACCCCTTATAAGAGATATTGGGGCCATTTTATGTGTGTACTGTATACTCAAATAATAACGTTAATAGTACTATACATACTATATATAATCAACTAAACCATTAACATTCTTAAATTTAAATAAAAATAAAATTCAAGCTTTACCTACTTTCTTCCACAAATATGTGTGCTTTGACTCAGCAATCCCTCTTTGAAAGGGTACTGTGGCTTCTGTTTGTGCACACATATGTATGTATTAATAGTACCATACGTACAACAGTATACTAAAACTTCTAAGGTATAAATATCTTCAAAAAATTGGTAAAAATCTATATTTATCTGTCTTCAAGAAATATATATCTTCATACCAAAAATACCTATTTAAAACTTATATACAGTACACACACACACATATATATATATATATATATATATATATATATTATATATATATATATATATATATATATATAATATTATATATATATATATATATATATATATATATATATATATTATATATATATATATATATATATATATATATATATATATACACCAGTATACTGTATTTATCAAGTGTCTTAAAGAAACTCATATTTCTCCTTATCTAAAATAGCTATTTGAAAGTTATCACAACCACCCGTAGATAAACCTGAAATTACTACTGTATAAATATAAAATGTTCTATTTATATATACATACAACTTTCTGGGAAGACTTATGTTCCGGAAGCAACGCTGATTAATGTTAATGTTCTGCAGTCTTAGGTTCTTAATATATGTTGTGTTATGTGAAAGATATAATTTATGAGAAATTACAACAGGATAAGTAGGTAAAAACACTCACTGAATTATAGGTTGCAACAATAAACATGCCATTGTGAATTTAAAAATATACTATAAACATGTTTCATAATTTTAAAAATAGACTATAATAACATAAAGGGATATAAAACATCTTCCTGAGCTGATTTACAAATTGGCCTTCATCAACGGTCGCAAGTACTTGTAATATGCATCTGGTACGTCTTTCTGGTTTAGAGGACTTGTTAGGGCTTTTTCATACATCCTGAAAACCATAAGAACAATTAATACTTTGACACTATCGTGTGACCACAAACTGAAAACACAATAAGAGTATCAGGACTCACACATACCAGGCCAGTTCTATTCCATCTGACACTTGTTCTCCAGCAAAGGAGCAAATCAGACAGGGAGGGACTGTCAGTATACAGCGACCCTAGTCCAAGCCATTCACTACAACACATAGTGAATATGAGTTCACCTGTCTCTCTCCCCCCACAACTGGCGAGTTCGGCCAGGACAGCTTAGGCAACAACAACAACAACTATAATTTGGAATCAACCATGTTGGAGTGGTATTAAATACTGATGGGTTTACATCACGAACTCCGTTCTATTAAGGGCTAGGACGGTGCCTTCTTGAGAAGGACTTTGGTTTTGGCAGGTGTGATCATTACCTTGAGTAAATCCCCTCTCTAGCATCGCCTGGCGGCGCAAACCCTCCACCGTACAACTCAATGTCGCGAATGCTACCACTCTGCCACGATGACCACCAAGTGGTACTCAGTACTATAATATCTGAAGTTAATTCTTTCAATGCATCTGCAGAAAACAACTGATTTTGGTATATTTTCCCCCACACAGCCTTCACTGGCCCAACATGAACCTCCAAGGATGAGAATACTGCGTATGCATAAGTAAAAGGAGCTTCCGAGAAATTAGAAATTCAATCTAACTTCAATATCAATATTTATTCAGCAGACGGCAAGGTCATGTACTGAATAAATCTTTTAGGTGGGAACAAGCTGAGTTAGTGTACACTTCCCTCAACACGAAGTGCTTAAGTGTAGGAAAATCATATTTTAATAATAGGTTAGTGTACATTTCAATAAAAATTAAGAGATGACCAAGGGTAAAGTCCCTTTACCAACAACTTTATCCATACTTCATACTTTCTGATTACTGTAAAAACAGTTCTCTTTTGCATTAATTTTATAATACAGTATATTCATTTACCTTTTTAATGATCTTTACCTAGTGTACTTTCTGTAGGTAGGCGAAGTTAAATCAGAATAATAATGCCACCATCACAATAATTTTTAAAATAGTCAACTTGTTCTGGAGACCTGTACCAGTATGCAGGGGGAAATTATTACCAAAGTGATAAAACTCAGATTATGAATCTTATAATTTTCTTAGAACTGTTTAAAGACGGAGGAAATAATGTCATTGTCATTATCAAGACAGTAATTGAGAGCAGCAAAGTATCATTTACTAATTTTTCCCTCTTTCCATCCCATTATGTTTTCTTCCCATCAGTACTTGCCTGACACTTGTGCAAAGCTAAATATTCAACTATAATTGTGAAATAAATATAATGTGTGAACTGGTTAACAAAACACTGTAATATTTATACCAAACTGCTGCAAATAATTTACACTACAATTCTGCAGATATAAATGGCAATTGAAAAGTAAGGCAGGAAAAATACTAAAGCAGGAGACAGGATTAGCTCTGAGCAGTGTCTGTCTCTAACAGAGGCTACGATGGACATTACTGACATGCAAACTGCAATAATCGTCTAAAAGTGGAAATATGAAAAAACAAAATCCACATATATTACACTGAAGTATCCCATTAGAGGGTGACAGTCTTACCTTTCATATACATTGCCATCCCAAGAACCCAGTGTGGAATCAATAACAAAGTCGTGCATATCAAATGCATCTACAATGGATACTGCCTGCTTTCTCAATATGGCTAAATGAGACCCCATTTCGTCTTCTAAGGAACTTACAGAATCAGCACTTAGGGCACCACTCTGTGGATAAAAATACTGATGTACAGCTGATATTAGCACAGTAAGAGCACTGCTTCTTAACTAATCTGCAAGGTTAAACAATAATAGGTATGGACAAACACTAGATAGGTGACCACTTGCAAATGCCACATGTTGGCACACGCTTTCTATTATCTCTGCTTGACCACTTGCAAATGCCACATGTTGGCACACGCTTTCTATTATCTCTGCTTGACCACTTGCAAATGCCACATGTTGGCACACGCTTTCTATTATCTATGTTGGCAAAAGAGAAAGAATTTTGTAACCATACTTACTGTGTTTCATAATAGCTGAATAAAATGGATATGGGAGTGAAAGCCTAGTCAGCCTTTCCTCTATGAAGTTTTTTACTTACACAAAACAACTGAAAGGGGTGAGAATTCAGAGGGCATGATGAAGACCACCTACTTCCTTTCATTGGTTCAGTGGTGGCTACCATGCCAGCATGACAATTTTACCAATTATTAAGTACTAGAAAACTGGCAAAGAGCAGGTACTGTTCCCTTGTACAAAGGCAAAAGAAACAAAGTGGATTGTTCTAAGTATAGAGTGATCAATTTATATGTATTCAAGGGTAGTTGTCGAAAAAAATGTTGAAATAGGTATGCCTCTGTATAATTCCCTCATAGATCTAGAAACTACTAATAACGCTGAGAATAAAGATATAATGTGGCAAGTTTTGCAGATGTATGAGGTGGGAGTTAATATGCTAGTAAATAAAGAGGTTTTATAAAGCTAAAGAAGGGATCGAATAATTTAAGGTAAAATGCGCTTAATAAACGTCACCTCTAATATTAGAACTGTATGAGGATGTAGTAATGAGATGTAGATTAAAGAATACTTGCCCAAGAAGCCAGAATGATGAAAGAGGGAGGTAGGAATTGGAAATTAAGTAAACTGCTTAGTATGATTAGAGGTAAAATTGTAGAGGTAGGTGGTGGAGCTTAGTGAGGTATGAGGGGGAAAGATAATATGAATAAATGTAGAGATGGAAGCCTGATTATCTCAGATATACGATTAAATAGCTAGGTCCTTGAAGAGGATAATTCAAGATATTTGAGACTAGATATAAAGGCAGATGGTAGTAAGTGAATGTGATAAACCAATAAGAAGGAGAAACAGCAAAGACATTTTGAGATCAAAGTAAGGTACGGGAGGAGAGATCTGTATCAATGTAGACATAGTTTGCTTGCATTGTGTGATGGTATAATTGCTCGTACAGTATTGCATAGTAGCTAGTTGTAGTTACCTAAATGAAGGGACTATAAATTCCTTACAGGTAGGAGAATGAGTGTGCACTTTGTTTCAGCCATCACCTTTACAAAGGAAATTCAACTTTTGTATACAGACTACATATGAAGATGATAGGTTTGCTAATAATTCCCTGGCTCTTCTTTGCATTTTCAATTAACTGACAATGAACATCCTTCCTTAAAACTATGAATGCATGCAGCATAGACAAATTTCGCCATTAGGAAATTCCAATTATCAAATATTCTTAGGCTGAAAAAGGACTTTTAGAACCTATCAAGAAGTTTTTATACTAAGCAGCACCTTTCCATCAACTTTGTGAAACCACAGCGAAATTGAAACCTTTTTTGCAATATCCTGTTACAATACAGCCAAGAAAAAGAAATTGGTCCTTCTGGAAAAAAAGTTTTTGCAGAATATGTAAAATTATATGATTTTTTAGGAAGTGGTATGAAAGTTAAAATATAAGAGGGAGCAGAAATAGTTTAATGGAGATAGCTTAGCTGGTTTGGTCACCAAGAGAGGATGCATAATGCATAAGGGGATGTAAAGGTTAGGTTGAGACTGTTGGTATGGAGACCTAAAAGGAATATAAAATTAATAAGACGTTATACAGGTAAGGTTAACCAAGTATTCAAAACACAGGTGGGCTAAAACAAGAGCCTTGACTTCCATAAAGGTGAGATGCATGCAAGGTACAGAAAGAGTTGGAGTGACCAGATATACATCCTCCCCTGACAAAACTTAGTGAGCAAATACAAGGCTTAAGACGAGGTCAAGAGTAAATTGTGGGCTTAATTTTGGATTTTAGCATGATCTCTTTCTCTAGTCATAAGAAGCATTAGTGAGGCAATGAGAAAATGTTTGCAATTATAAATATTCTTTACCAGTGAAGGATCATACAGAAATTTAAAGAGTGAAAGGAATACCATAAAGAAGTTTATTCAAGAGAACAATATGAAAATTAGTCTATCCAGTATATTAATCCCTCCCTTCATCTGATCTGGATTCAGATACATACCCTGAGAAAATCTCCTTGATTTAATGTAATGTGGTAGATGAGGTATAGACGGCATAAATGACGAAGGACATTTCTCAAATCATCAGACATTTCAAGAGTCTCCACATTCTTCACATATTGCTCGCAGATGAAGTAGCGTGTATGGGCCTGGCAAGATAATTATAATTTTCTCATCCAATGTTTCAAGTCTGTCATATTATATACATCAACGCACATAAGGAAATTTCAGTTAGTGAGAAATAAAACTGAAGTATATTCTCAATAAAAATAATAATAAAAATAAGCAAGAGACTATGAAGAAATGAGTCAGATTTTTATATCTTAACAAACTTCTTCTAATTCCAACTTTGTAGTCCAGTAACTGTCTTATTGCCGTATCAAATACGAATTATATATAAATGCAGCATAATTATTACTGATGAAAATGCTGCTTTGAAGAGGAGAAATCTAAATTTCGACAGCAATGAGAAAGCAGTACATGTAAAGACAAATGATAAAAGATTCAAAAGTTAACGCATATAAAATAATTGATATTCAGTAGCTGAGAGGAAGTAGTATCTGGTTCTCACCCAGTGGCTTCTACAGCTTCTCCTTTCATCAGTTACTTAGGAATAAGTAGGAGAGGGTAATGGCATCCCTCGCATAGTAGCAACTATCAACTCAGCAGCCTTGATGAGTGAACAATGAGATGAATGGGGGTCTATGATAGAAGAGCATTCTCTCACACTCAGGCAGTGACAAAGGCATTATAGACGATGTTGGGACCAGCTGCATAATGCAATCATTTTCCACTAATCTAAGAAATTACTTACTTCGGCACATCTCGTAAGTAGAACAGAGGTTTCATTCCAAGCATGATGGTAGTCTTTGCCTTCATCAAAAAGCTGTTTGATCCTGCTCTCTGTCTCCGCTACTTTTACAAATACTGATTTCTTGAAGGCTTCCACCAGAGCTAAAGAATATATGAAAACATTACAATGAATACTTATTACTTTATTAAACATATATACAACTGAAACATTTTACATTCATAGTCATAATCTGAACACTAAATACTATACACTATATACCCTATTCCAGTGTACACATATATTCTATATAATACATATTATGCAGTACTATCTATACGCCTAATCATCTAGAGTTTAGATGATACTCAATGCCAATTCATATATTAAATAAGTTCATTTGCATGAAGATTCAGCAAACGTCAAAATATTTCAGATGTTATTCCTACTCCTTGAGTGGATTTCATCACCTTTAACTTGACAGTTTCTGATACTTCCTTTCTAATTTCTAATACTTATTCATGTAATATGGCAAATCCCTAGTTCAAAACTTTACAAGAAATAATATATGACTTAAATCTTCCCTTTAATGCTTGTTGCACCTCTTTCCAATAACCATCATTTTGTTTTTTAATTTTCCCTTTCATAATACTGTAGTTCACATATACAGGTATGTTTAATGATAATCAGTTTCAATAAAGTATACTATTTTCTCAAAAGTTTCCAAGTAATTTTTCTCTAAATTCTAAACCTATTTATTCTTGCTCTCATAATAATTCTATTTACACTTTGTACCATTATTACATTCCTCCTTCATCTATATCCATTTAATCTATCCTTTAGCAATTTAAAACCAAGAGACTCTTCTTTTATGTCGGCTATTCATTCTCTAATTTCTTCAAGTGACTAGGGTGAATTAATACAAATCCGTCACCAATCCTTCATATCTTACACATACTTTATAAACATTTAGCTACACTGCTGCTTGTATTTTTATTGCAAAAACTGTTCTAACTTCTCTCTCGTAAGGTCTTAAGTTTTTCTCACATCTGATCCTAAATTCTTCTAAAACATAATTGTTATACATCAACAATTATGAGATACGTAAAAATATGCAGTTCATTTTAATTTTTCATTTGCTCTATGTGCATTCATGGCTCATAGAAAGCTTGTGAATAGGTATTTGGTAAAAATATTCCATTTTTATTATGTCAACATGACTATAATTACTCTTTTCAATATCAGGCACTCATGATTTCCCCACCTTTATTTTTCACAGGTTCATTTTTTAACTTGGCCTTTATGTATCCAGTCAGACATATTCTATGTACTTTAAAATACATGTAGATATTCATAAAATCACTCAAAAATTCTTCTCTCTCATTTTAAACTTTACTGAATGTCATATTCCATGGAGAATAGTCAATATTTTTTTTTATGTGTGACACTGGAACCGGCAAGAGAATTGCCCTCATCAATGAAGGCCCGGGTGCAAAGAAAACATTGATTTTTCTTTATTATGAGTGTGACACCGGGACAGGCAATAAAAAGAAAAAAAAATGTCCTCATCAATAAAGGCACGAGCACGAGAAAACATTAAGATGAAGGAAAAGAAAAAGCTTATGGATAAGACAGAGATGAGGTAAAGGACAGACTGAAAAAAATAGTCAAAGTACTGAGGACCTAGAGATACGGAGGATTAGGCCCTGAGATGATGATAGATCCGCTTTTTGAAGGGAGACAGATCATAAGAATTTGGAAAGACAGAAGGAGGAAGAGATGAAGAAAAAGTAAAGGGTTAAGGACATGACAGAGATGAGGTGATGATACACAATAGGAAAAGGACAGGCTGAAAGAATAGTCAAAGTAC
>JAXCGZ010021150.1:15000-74358 GCA_037179515.1 Halocaridina rubra | reverse complement strand
TTACTTTTGCATATAATGTACTCTGTGCTGCCATTCTGTGAGTTGTGTGTTAGTATGCAGCAATGTTTTATCAATATGTACACCTCCCTGTAAACCATGTTCAATTCTTGATTTTATATCCATTTGAAGCATTATTTGTATGAACTCATGTAATGTCTGACGCCTTGGCGCAATAAATTAATAAAATAAAAATAAAAATAATCTCTCTCTCTCTCTCTCTCTCTCTCTCTCTCTCTCTCTCTCTCGCTTTGTTTGGGGTTCATGTAATTTTCAAGATTATAGTATTATTAATATTCCTTAGTTCTAAACATTATTCTATCTATCTGCACGAAATCTTAACATAAATAGTGTCAGCTGAGAGGAAAGCTAAACGTATACAATTCATTTAAAGAAAATGTATATCATACTGTCTTCATGGGAAACTTAAATGAAATATATATATATTCTTTACACGCTATTTCCCTGCTGATATTATATCGAAAGTTTGATTGCTGTGTGACACAGAGAGAGAGAGAGAGAGAAACATCTTCAATTAACTCTTGTTCATTCACCCAAAACTACATTATTTATCGTAAAAATAATGGTTTGATAACACATTCGTAATAATAATAATAATCATAATAATCTCCACAAGCATCATCAAAGGAAAGTTATTGTCGCCAAGAATATTAATAATAATAATAAGATCCAAGGAGAATTTTTGGAATAGACATCATGAAAGTAATGCAGAGGTATATTAAAACCCAGCAGAGAATTGGATATTCATTACACATCTTTTATAATCCCTTCACATCTGACCGGTCATTACACTCTCCATCTCTGTTTCTCTTTACTTTATGTATTCATCATGCCCAGGCCCGATAAAGGCTGTTTTATTTTATTATTTTTTGGCCCGTCCTGGTGTCACAATCATTTATAATTTTTTTTTTTTAAATTAAAAATATGGTGCTCCCACTTCGCGGTTTTTCACCTATCGCAGCTGGTCCCGGAACCGAACCCCTGCAATAAATGAAGGAACACTGTACTTCCATAAGAGAAACTCAGTATATGTACAGCTTCAATAAGGAGTTTATATTAGCTGGTGTACATTATATATGGCATATTGTGATCTGACTCAAAAGTAATCCTGCAGCTATGGGTAAATAACTTTGTGTTAGCAGAATGACTGTTGTAAAGTCTGTGTTTATACAAAAGCCATATTCCCCCTTTAAAGGGGGTGGCTGAGTCAAAGCATAAAAGTTTACTTTGTGAGGAGAAAATACAAAGAAGGAGATTCCCAGTCCTATTCTGCCTCATCTAATTAACATAGGCGACACTGAGAGGGATCACAGATGAGGCATTCTTACCTGCCCCTTTCAAAATGAGCATTGTAAAGTACCATAATAAATGTAAAATTTATTCTGTTTCCTCAGATATGCATCTGCTTCGCACCTGTGCCTCGAACGCAGGCTTTGTTCTGTACTGGGAGCTATTGTCTTCATGATCTCTGATACTTCTCTCGTTTACCTACAACTCTTCAAGATGGTTGCACACATTCCAGCACAAGTTATCATCCTCTCCACTTACTACACTGCTCAGCTGTTGCTCACTCTGGGGTCAACAGAGGGATTCTGGGCAAGCAGGAGCGTAACAAAAGCCAAAAAGTAGAAATTAAATTTATTACTTTTTCTATTATTTTTCCTTTTGTAATTGGTGTTTTCCTGTTACCACAGTTTGATGTTTAGCCCAAATATATTTAATGTTTCTAAAGCAATTATAAAAGAATGTGTTACTATATTAACATTGCAGTATCAGATAACCTGTTAAAAATAATTTTATGTACAACAGAAATTATGCTTTTGTAAAAAATTTTCATGGGAGTATTGTATGAATTAAATACTAACACAAGTTGTTTTTTCCCAGAAATTCATCTTGAAGGTAATTACCAATAGCAACACATGCTGTTTATATGTATACTGTATACACATATAGTGAGTTAGATTTATAATAAATCATAGTATACTAGAACTGCGCATTGACTAGTTGAATATGCATTCACTTCTTTATAGATCTTAAGAGTACTAATTTGGCTATGCAGTACAGATATTTGTCGACTTACAACTGATATCAGTTCTGACCATTTAATCCTAAGACGATATATTCCTAAGTCACTCCAATATATCAGTGAGAATATTATAGTCTCGAACGATAGTGTAGCGTACACTTACAGTAGATAATTTTTAAATCATATTGTTAGGTCTTTTTTCAAGATTTATAAATTAAATATAATAAAAAAATATATAACACATCTTACACTGTGTACATGTACGTTTTGGTTGGCCCTACTTGGCTGTGAAACATTAGTCACTATGGAGGCAACAGTCGGGTTGCCGATGGTGATTATTTTATTACACATTCAGAGTGGTCTAACGTATTCATTTCTTTATCTTTTAGAATTTCATAATTCCAACTCAAAGGTATACCATTTATTCCTTGCCTCACATTCCTAAGGGCCTGTTCACACAGGGTGTTTTCAACTGTTCGGCTGGAAAAGCGCTGTCGCACTTTCAATCTTTGTTTATGAAATCGTTCATATGTGACCACGGCGGTTGGGTAATGAGATCCTCATCGCATACTCGCTGTTGGCAGGCGTGTTGAGATACATACAAATGAATGTCATCGTTCACACAGAGCGGTGAAATGCACATTTTGAGGACAGCAGGCATCATCATTGCCTGTATGCCAGCCAATGAGAAGAGAGATGCTGCGTTACCATGACAACCTTGGCCGCCACATGGTCTGATCCCCGCCACAGTTAAAAACGCCGTGTGAACCGATGCTCTCTCTCTCTCTCTCTCTCTGAAATATCTTCCTCTAACAGATGTTGAAAGAATATACGAGTCTTACCTTCTTAGCTATAAATTCAACCATTAGCACTGTTATTATTATTAAATCATATTAAAATACAAAAAATATGCATGTAATAGTGAAAAATAATGGTATACTCCCAGTTCCCAAAAGGGTGTCATTAAGGTAATAAGAAATGTAACAGATATAATATAAACAAAAAATAAATACATGAAAGGGTGAAGGACAAGACAAAGGTACTTTTAACTATAGGGGGTCCCCGATTTACGGCAGGGTTCCATTCCTGACAGCTGTCATAACCCGGTTTTTATCGTAAGTCAGAACACACCTATATACAAACCTAGGTCTCCCACCCATGCTAAAAACAAATAAGCTAAAATATAGAAAAATAATCTAAGACAAAAAAAAATTTAAAGTACACTATACAGTATTGCTTACCTTTGCTCATGTAATATAAGACGTAAAAATAGTAAAAGTACACTACAGTATACAATATTGTTTACTTTTGCTTGTGTGGGATACGCCTTCGATGTTGATCCTGCAGGCAAAGTACCAATAATCTCTCCATCTTGATCATAAGGCCACTACACTGCTTAGCAATCTCAGTGGACATCAAAAGAGCAGAACCTTTCACATGCATAAGGATGCAATCTTTATCCTTATTGATCATCGCCAACATCAAACAGGCTAATCCTAGTGAGTGGCCAATGTTTGTAGCACTTTCTCCCTTTTCCGAGCATTTTATTATGTCAATTTTAATATTCATAGTAATGGCTTCCCTTTTCCGAGCATTTTATTTCAATTTTAATATTCATAGTGATGGCTTCCCCTTTCTTAGCAGCACTGCCATCAGAAAAATCACCACCACGCTTGGGAGGCATAGTACAGGTCAGTAAGAAGCAAAAACAACAAGAGAGCAAATGATCACAAGAAACAATATGGCTTACCAGAGCAAACTTAGCGACGCTACATCTTCTTCTCAGTCATATGCCATATGACGACGTATTCTTTCGGCACACTCGCTCAACAGACTTTTTCGCGTAAAGATCGTATTTACGGCTGTGTATTTGGTAATTTTGTAAATAAATTTAATCTAATTCCTTCAGATAATCAAATACATAAACAAAGCCATTACTTTATATATACAAATACAACAGTGCTGCTAGCTGTGTATTTGCCCGTCACACTCACAAACTGTTCAGCACGCGAAGTTTGAAGTTACCACACAAGGCAGGTAGGTCGAAAGGTTAATTAATAATTTATGGGTCTGTCATAACAGCAGAATATCGTAGCTTGGGGACCGCTTAAAACGGGGACCCCTTGTACTTATGAATAGGTGAAGGAAATATCGTCTCCCAGTAGAATTAAGGCCAGGCCACCTCGAACGGACCATTAGGTCTGTGTATCTATGTTGCTCTCTCTCTTTCTTGAAAATTTTACAATTACAGTTTAAGATTTTATTTTAATCACTTTCAATTAATATCATATTTTTAATTTACCCTACAGTATGTTCTGATAATAATAGTTCAGGTTTGTTTTTCAATGTACTTTTTGTTACTTTTAAAGTTCTTAAGACGTTATTTCTAATTTTAATAATATTCAGTGTCCAATTTTAATCCTATACTTTTATTACTTTTTATATTTTTAGGCATAGTTAGATTTCACATTTTTACAGTTTTTTATTTCTTTATATCTTTGATAGCTAATTACTACAATTGATTCAATAATTTGCAAACAGACAAAACTACAGTCCAGTACAAAAGATTTCAACAACACAATGCATTTGGAATAAATAAATAAAAAATTATTTACAAAAATACGAAGAAAAATATCTAAAGTAAAAAATGGAATTGTATGAACATTTTATCACTTGCACATTGGCAGAATATTGTCAATGTTTTGTGTAGCTGGGTGAGTGCTTATGGTGGCCGGAGGAGGGATTTTTTCAGAAATATGGTCAGCGTCATCTGAAGTGTTTGCTTCTGTTTCTCCTCATAAATTTCATGATGGGAACAAAAAACACTGTTCATCGGCCTACTGAGAGATATGTCAATGCCCACCTCATTTATTAGACCATGTAGGCTAAGCAAGTACCTCAATGGATGTTAAAAGCTAGAAATTAAATCAGTATCTTAATCATGTATCTGAATATATATGCTTCTTTGTTCAGCATAAGCAAACCTTTAAATTCTGGAATTCATTGCCTCAAAATGCACTAGTTATTCAGTAGTGAGAAATCTTCATGTAACTACTTGGCTGTGCATTTTCTTTCTGGCACCTCCTTTTCTTCTGCTACTCCCACCTTTCTTCTTCCAAAGCAACCATTTCTTTGTTCACAAGTTCTCCGGCTGCTTGTTCAAGGAATTATTTCACTTTTTTCATTTTATGTTGTAAAGTTAATTGTTAAGCTAATTTCACTATTTTAATAATAATAACTTTTAGGTCATATTCACTGTCAAATCCATTAAAAAATATTAATGTAGCACTTAATGCATTGCTCCTATATGCAAATTACTTTTTTAAGAACTTTCGAAATGAGAACTCTGGATTAGTAACTGTACCTCTTATTTTCTAGATGAAAGGATGTTCAGACACATTATCTAAGATCAGTTAAATCATGAATGAATTTCTATTCTCCAAACAGTATTCTTGAACTTGATGTATAGAGCAATTCATGAACCGGTCTTTGAACAGCATCTGGGTCATCCACGCATTGGGGTTAGAGTGATAGTAGAAGGGCAGCGTGTGCTTTTTAATAATCGTGAACACTTGTTGGTTTTCTGAAAGGTAAACCAGGAAAGGCTGGAACTCAAAATCTATGATACTTTCCCCAAGTAGCAAAGTCACCCTATTCTTAAATGGTTTAATACCAGGCATTCTTTTGGCTTCTTTGTGAATGCTAGTGTATGCTGGGATCCATTTCTAAAATAAGCCTGTCTCATCCACATGGACAATCTGCTCTGCTCGAAAACCGGCTTGCCATGTATATAATTTTATCTTCTAGCATGTCTACAAATCTTTAAGCTCCCTCCTTGTCTCCACTAGCAGCCTTTCCAGTCACTAGAATATTGAGCATCTCAAACCTCTAAAACTTCTTGTATCGTGCAGTACTAGCCTTAAATTCTGTAGTGTGGTCTGGAAGAGACATCTATTCTTCATCCATGCAGCAGAATGGCTTAACGTATTTCTTTCTGTATTATGTCTTCCTTCCATGCATGCAATAACTTCTCCATTTCATGGATAGGGCCGGTTTGTTGCTTCTTGATTACAATCGACTGCATGAGTGCTGAACTTTCACAGCTTCAGTAATATGGTTTATCTTTTTTGATTGTCAACACAGTAGTGTGATAGCTTGAAATCCTATGCAATAGCATTCACTTTCTCTCCTCCCCCATACTTGCCCAATAAAAATCACTTTTACGTTCAGATAGATGGTCATTTTTTAATTCATGGCAGTTGTAGGAGTAGACAAAGACCATTTCTTCTTCATTGACATTGTAGGCGTTTTGAAGAATGACTGGAGACACAAACTCGACACAACTCATAGAAATGGCTGCTGACTCTAGACTGAGAGTGAGACATAAGCTCGAGCAATTGTTTTGTTGGGATACTAGTTCTACTGGCTGTAGAAAACTGTCGAATTCCAAGCAGGACAACACGTGGTTCATTTGCAGCCAACAATATAGTACACATTCCCAGTCTCATTCGTAAAGTTCATCTACATTAAGTCTTTGCCACTCAGTAACCTTCTTCTGTGATTATTTCATATAACGTATCCACAAACCATTGAACTCCTTCCTTGTCGGCGCTCGCTGCTTTTCTAGTCGCTCTATGATTGTGCATTTTGGACCTCTTCTTTAAACTTCTTGAACCATCCAGCAGTAGTGACAAATTCTTGAGTGTATTCTTCCATGCCCAATTCCTTCAGTTTTGAAGAGACTTCTAGCCTTTGCTGATACTGTGATAAAGCTTAAAGGTGTTAGCTTCTGGATTTGGTCCTCCACCCATACATGCAACAGCTGCTCCTTGTGTGAATAGACCTGGTCCATTGCTTTGTGATTACATTCGACTATAAGGGTGCCAAACCATATACACCTTCATGAGTGCGGTCCTTATCTTTTATGATTTGACATGGTAGAGTGTGATAGCTTGATATGACGTGCAATAGCAGTCACTTTGCTACCTCCTTAATGCTATCTAATAACACTCACTTTCATGTCTAGATCGATGACCTTCCTTTCCTTTTTGGCAGCTGAAGTAGACAAAAACGACTTCCTCTTCATGGACAGTTATGGGAGTTTGAAGAATGATGGCAGAAATGCAAATTAGAGACAGCATACTTCAGCGGCAGCTAACAGTGGACCAAGAGCGAAATGTAAAAATGAGTGAGCGTGTCACTAGGATGTTATTGCTGTCAGTGGGGGAAAAACTGTAATAATTCAAGCTGGGCTCCAACTGCGCCAGACGCAGCACAGTTGTGCCCAGAAATACATTACATATTTGCACTTACAGTAATAAAGTTGTAACTTGGACAGTTACCAGTATTGACAATATTCAGGGTGATATTATTCCATATTGGACTTGTAATTTGGCTGTGGATAAATTTTGCAAAATACTGGTAATGAAGTTGAAGTCAGTGACCACACAGGAGTTACATATACAATATACAGTGTTCCCCTGGTTATTCGCGTTTCTTGGTTCGCGTTCTCACTGTATCGTGTGTGTGTGTGTGTGTGTGTTTTTTTTTTTTTTTTTTTTTTTTTTTTTTTTTTTTTTTTTTTTTTTTTGAGATTATTGTGACACCAGGATGGGCCAAAAAATGATAAAATAAAGCAGACTTTATCAGGTTGTAAAGAGAAACAGAGATGGAGAGTGTAATGACCTGTCAGATGTGAAGGATTAAAAAAGATGTGTAATGAATATCCAGCTCTCTGCTGGGTTTTAATATACCTCTGCATTACTTTCATGATGTCTATTCCAATAATTCTGCTTAGACCTTATTAAAATTATTATTATTATTATTATTATTATTATTACTATCATTGGCAACAATAAATTTCCTTTGATGAAGATTGTGGAGATTATTATCATCATCATCATCATTATTATTATTATTAAAGGCTCATCATTGTTTGTACATCTGTTGGTGTATTTACTTTTAATAACTGTGTACAGTGCCCCTCCCTAGTTGGCTGGGACAAAGAGCGTGTGGGGGGTTGGGTAGAATAGAATGTTGGAGAGAGAGAGAGAATCTTTAAGTAACTCTTGTTCAATCAACCATAACTACATTATTTATAGTAAAAATGATGGTTTAATTACGAATTCGTAGTAATAATGATGATGATGATAATAATAATAATAATATGATAATAATAATAATCTCCCCAATCATCATCAAAGTTAAATTATTGTTGCCAATAATAATAATAATAATAATAATAAGATCTAAGGAGAAGTTTTAGAATAGACATCATGAAGGTAATGCAGAGGTATAGTAAACCCAGCAGAGAGCTGCATATTCATTACACATCTTTTATAATCCCTTCACATCTGACAGGTCATTACACTCTCCATCTCTGTTTCTCTTTACAGCCTGATAAAGGCCGTTTTATTTTATAATTTTTGGCCTGTCCTGGTGTGTCATAATCATCTTAAAAAAATATATATATATATTTTTTTTTTTTTAGGCTGATCCTACTTCGCGATTTTCCTGGTTCGCGCCGGGTCCCGGAACCTAACTACCGCGATAAGGGAGGGAACACTGTACGTATACATAGGCTGCAATCCTTCTTGTAAGTTGGGTGGCCAGGTCAAAGCAGACACCCACTCACATCAATTCTTTTCCTCACTACTTGCTGCCAGTCTCCATTTTACTCACTCATTCCACAACCATACAAATTCAGACTCAGTTATTAGGATTCTAATTGGGATTTTCCTATCAGAAATCCACCATAAGCCCTGACTCTTACTGCAATGACTAGAAGAGGAGATTCCCATTCTCGCTCCACACCATTTAGTCAATTTTTATGACGGAGGGAAAATGGGAACAGTATTTTTGTCCCCTACCCCAAGAGAAGGAAAAGTGACAATGCAGAGTAGGAGAAAATTAACTCAGGGAGGAAAAGGAAAAATAATTCTTTACTGGATAGAACCTACCCACCTTTAAAAAACAAAACACTAAAATACAGACTTAAAGAGTACGAACTATGAGAGGGAGAGTCTGCCTAATTCCTCATTTGGACACAATTTATAGTCATGAAATGTAGTAACTAAGTTTTGCAATCTTCAGAAATTATTACAATTAGGAATAAACTGCATAGTATAACTTTTTCTTTCACCGGATACCAATCCTACTGTGCAGTGGGGTGGACTCAGCAGTAACACAAACAAGCAATATGATTTCCTTATAATTTGGTCTGCACTGTAAATTGTTATGAAGAAAAAAATTTGGGGAGAACCCAAAATATTTTACCAGTGAATATTACAGGGACAATGCAGGTAGGATGGTTAGGGTATGTGGTAAGAGAGGCGAGGCCGAGATGGTTTGAACAGGCGAAGAGGAGGGATGAGGGTTACGTTGGAAGAAGGATGTTGAGGATGGAGATGTAGGCAGGAGGAGAAGAGGTGGGTCAGGGGTATATGGATGTGGTAAGGGAAGACATGAGGGTGTATGGTATGATGGAGGAAGGCACAGGGGATGGGGGTGAAATGAAGATTTATCAGCTGTGGAGACCCATAAATAATAGGAAAAGACAGAAGTTACTGTGTTTACCTTTCCAGGACTTGGTGTCAAACGTATAAAATATAAATGTTCCAGTCTCATGAGTTTTTTCTTCTGTACTCATAATGAATTTTACTACCCTGTTGCTATATGAAGAAGGCAGTATGTATTTATAGGAATTTTTTTGTTTGCCCTTTTCCTTGTCACATTTAATTCCCATTTCGAGTGGGAGTGGATATAAACACATTGAAGCTGGGGAATTATGGCTGGATGCTCTTTCTTACGCCCTGCAGTGGGCTCGAACAAGGGTCATGTATTGAGAAATAATTATAAAAAATACGCACTAGAGTATTACTACATAAAAGAGGTGCAAGAAGATATAGAAATGGTTTGGCATTACAGTTTTAATACATTTTCCTTCTTATCATTACACATTTCATTATTGAATATGATATGACTGAAAATTATGAAGATATTGTCATCAATGTGTACAGCTGCTAAATATTATCAACAGTACGTGTAACACTCTTGCATCAAGTACTGTATACACACCATGTGGTCCACGCACCAACCAAGAAAGCTTATTCAGACTCATAGCTTTGGTTTCTACTTATTTCCATTCAAAAATTTGCACTTCTAACCATATATTATATTACACATATCAAAAAACACAAAGCTGGTGCGTTGTTTGCCGTTTCGTGTGCCATTATTAATTTCCATTCAAGTGGTGGCAGACAGAGACAAGTTGAAGCTGAGGAATTAAGACCGGATGCCCTTCCTTCCACCTCATTGTGGGCTCAAACACAGGCTTATCATTTCCCAAGGCAAGTGCTTTAACCACTGGGCTAAAGCGATACCCACATCCCCAAAGACAATATGAGATGAGGCTCATTTTGTATGAGAACTGTGTGTGTGAAAGCAATGTTAACAGGCATATGTGCATTGTGTTATTTATATATCCCTACCAACTCTAAAACACCCTGATACACCCCAATCAAGTTTTAAAAACAGTTTGGTATTTATAATTGTTATTATTACTTATTCAAGAACCTTATCTCAGTGATGTGCTCAAAATATACAGATAAAATGCAATGTACAAAAAAAAAAATTATCATACAATTCTTAAAAGAAAGCACTGAGCTTTCAGTAAATAAAACCCGGCAACAAATGTTCTTTGAACATCATAATTTTCCATTCTCAGAATACATCAATACAAATATAAATAGCATAAAAATAATAAATATTCTAGCTAGTATATTTTCTACTTTTTTGTCCTTAAAAGATATTTACAATAAAGAGACAGAAATAATACAAATGTAAAAGAGTAAACTGTCGAGACGACGAAGTTATCTTAACGATAAGAGAAATCATTTGATGTAAGGAAATAATATACTGCAACACATATATCGGGGCAAACAAAGCACTATTACATCAAAAATATCTAAAAATATCCATCTCCCTCTTATGAAGAGCAATTCAAACTTTAGGAATATCAAGAATTAAGAGCAATAGATATTATATAGAACAACACAGTGATCGTTCCTTACTAACAGCTGAGTCATAAAGAGAGTAATTTCTGTACTAGACCATGATTAGTATTTTAACCTTCGCAAAGGTTTCGCAGGTACATTGGTACATCGTATTTCATCCCAAGTAAGAGTTCATATTCCAACCACCAAAACTGGAAGACTTTCATTACTCAGGTAAAATCAGGTTATCATCATATGCAGCTACTTTATACTGTTACGTAATGCATGAAGCACAAATCATATCTGTTATTTAGTGACATGACAGAGTACCAACAACAGAATAAGAAAAGTTGTCGCTTTCATAATTTAGCATTTAACAGTTTCATAACTTTAACCAAAAAAAATGGTCATTGCTAATAATTTAGCATATACCAGTTTCGTAAATGTAACCTTTAAAAGGTTTTGGAAGTTGTATTCATAGCTATTCCATGCTACAAAAATTAAAAAGCTGCGAGATTAAGAAGATTAAAAGTACATACGGTATAACTTTTAACAAAACTGAACATATTTGCTTATAAGATTCCATCACTTAATTGAAGATTGTGAGTTCTGATTTTCATCAGTACCTTTAAAGAAGCCCTGACGTGTCTTGCATTCCCGTATAGTGACAGTTATTAAATTAGCCGTTACATCCGTGATAAAGATTTCGTCTGCTAATGGGTTCCGGTTATACCAGTAACTAGGATCGGGTGATATTAGGACCTGTGAAATAAGATAATATATTAGAAATACAATATTTATAGTCTATACATTCGAACTGTTTGTTGCGAACATGAATAAAATTTTTCATCATTGTATATGATCTGAGAGGACCGTGTAGTGCAGTGGTTAATGCACTCGATTTGGAATGTGACAGACCTGAGATCAATCCCATCGCTGGGTGTCAGGACGGGCATCCAGCCTTGATTCCCTAGTTCCAACCTGTTATGAGTGATAAACAGTATCTACCACTTATCAAGAGTTCACACCCCAAGCAGGTTCTTATGCACTTGTTCTTCTATACCATATTTTTTTTCTCAATTGCATTTGTCATTATTAATCCCCATTTGAATGTGGGTAGACACAGACAGCTTGAAGCTGGGAAATTAATTCTGACTGTCCTTCCCAATACCCCACAGTGAGCTCAAACATGGGTTTGTCTCTTTTTCAAGTCACTTCGCTACTTCGGTACCCTCTCTACAGTACACTTTACTCAAGAAAAAAGTGTATTACAGTAACTAAAGTTATGACTAGGCAATATACAAGCCATTATAATGCAACTTTTTCTCATTGCTAAAGACTTCAGTAACTTTTTGATGACAATATCCTATGGTAATATGGTATACTATGACGCACAGTATTTTAATATTATTTTAAATGCACTTTTAGGAATACTACTAAAGCAGGTTCAATCCCAACGCAGGGCGTTAGGAAGGTCATCCAGCCTTCATTCCCTAGCTCAAACATGTCAGTGTCCTCCCTCATATCAATACAGAACCAAACCCCTTGGTAACATAATTAGTTTTACTTGTAATATACTCTTCATATCTCATGAAGATAAAAAAAAATTATAATATTAAATGCACCATATCTATGCATGACCTATCCCAGGAGTTTTTGGCAATACTGTACATACCTCTTCCTCCTCCTCCTCGTCTTCCTCTTCTTCATATACTCCTACTTCATGATCTTCTTTAACAGCATCCTTAACATCCCCCTTTTGCTCCTCAGCATCCCCATTGATGTGTTGTAAATGATAGGAAGTAGGGGATTCTGCAAGGTCTGATATTGTTTTTCCCATGACTCCATCTGGTGTGGCAGAGGGTGTGAGTAAATTTGGAGAGGAACCCTTATGATGTTTTGGACTTTGCATGGATGGTGATAATGGAGAAATTGTGGTTGACTGAGGCGTTTTAGGCGATTTGTGAAGATCTTCACGAGCATGAGAAGGAGATTTTGGAGACCCGAGTCGAGGAAGTTTAGGAGGCGGGCTCTCTGGACTAGCTTTCACGGTGAGAGGCCCCAATTTCCCTTCGCGCGGAGATTCCGTTTTCCGTTTACTTGACGGCTGAGAGGGTGAGGTGGAGTTGGATGATGACACTGTTACCGGACTTGTAGCTGTAGGAGCTGTAATAGTCATACTACTAGCTTCTGTATCTGTCTGATCATCATAATCCTCCTCCTCAGTCCCAGTGTCCAATTCCAAACGGCTACTGTTGCTACTTGCGCTTCGTTCCGCATCTCTTTCTAATGCTTGAAGGCTTAATCGTGTACTTTCCTGAAATAAAACAGCATATGTAATTAGGCTGCAGTGCGGGCATCATTCATTTATTATGAGTTATTAGAAGAGCCTGGACGACTTCGTTCATGATGCCTGTACAGGATGCAAGACCCTCATACAATCGAACACATTATGAAAAACTGCACTGCTTATAAACCCATTTGCCTGCAACATAACATACAATGCCTAAGAGCTCCTTCCTTAGGAACTCAGGGCTATTTGGAGAGGCAGCTTAAAGAACAGAAACAATAATGTATGCATTGCTTAAATGCCTTATTTGCTGCAGAGGGTCAAAATAAGGATAATGGAATACAAGGATAAGCAATAATTTCCGTTCTGAATTTATCTGGCCACATCAAGGCATATGACATATGAGGACTAGTTATTATAACTGTTATATCATTTTCATGGTTTGCTGTTACAGTTGTGGCCACCCTACAGGTTTATGTGAAATCATTTAAAAAAAAAATAAAGTTCAAGGAAATAATATGCATGAGTCTTCAAGTGTCTTTTGGAATAAGCCATCACTACATAGTACCTTTAAAATTAAGAGGATATCAATCAGATATTTAAAAGCAAACTATCAAGCCATACATACTGTACCAATATGCAAGTTGTCATACATGCTATTCATCTGATCTATCTGTCTATATACAAGGGCCCTATTCCTCCTTAGCAAAGTAAACAATGATGATTCCAGCCAGTTGAGAAAAAAAAAATACTAACTAAACTATATCGTTTCATTAGTTTTATGCAGTGGTTTACCTTTTAAGGACTATAATATTTACTAACCTAATATTCAGAGACAACTTATCATGTGGTAAATTTATGCTCAGAAGAAATCATATCTGCATAAAAATTTACAGTACAAGTTTAGTTTAACTTCATACTCAATACTTCTGAGCCCAGAAAAAAATGTGTATTTTCAGACTAAATCATTCTATAAATATATATCTAAGTTTCTAATATATAAATTAAGAATATATTTCATAGCCCCCATATAATGCATGATTCTTTACTCTGCATTCAACAGACTAATAAAGGCTGACTCACTACAGTACCAAAGCAGCTTGCCAGTGTTATGAGTAATAGTGAGTTAAGTTTATAGAGCAAGGTAACTACAGTATAATGAAAACGAGGTAGCATAGTGGGTAGAATACTCAACACAGGAGATGACAGACCTGCTATCGAGTCCAATGCAGGGTGCTAGGAAGCCCACCCAACCTTGATTTCCAAGCTAAAATCTGCATCCACCCTCATAAGAAGGATTAATAGTGGCATATGATGTATAAAAAAAAAAAAATACTAAAAAAAAAAAGAGGAATGTTTCCTTTTTCTCATTTCAAGTTTGCCAAAAAATAGAGAGCTTCTTTTAAAGATATTTATGCAACACATTAAAATACTTACCCTAGTTTCCCTCACTCGGTGTTTAGGTTTTGGCCCTCTCTTTGCTCCACCACCTGATTCCCTTTGGCTGCATAAAAGAATAGGATTCTAATTAACAACAGATGATTTTAAAGTACATATTTTCGTTATGAACATGTAGAGTATAAAGATTTATAAAAAAAAAAAAAAATCGTAATTGGAGCAACTGCAAAATCAACCTTCAAGGTATGGCATACCATATTCCATTAAATTGGCAGCCACAGTAACTCCGCAGAAGAGTGCGCAAGTCAGGACGTGACTAGCGTGGGTTTGAGCCTACCAAGGGGGAATTAGGAAAGATACCCAGCATTATTCCAAGGCCCAACATATCTGTCTAACCCCATTTGAATGGGAACTAAATGTGACAGGTGCTTTTTGTTTTATACCACACTGCATAAGTATCGTCTTTCTAGAGTAGCTCTTTGACTCTTAAACTGTTCACACATCTTCCTCAAATATTTTTTCATAACATTCGGGAGGCAAAAGTACCTCCTCCATGTTCCCTTGTATCGTGAAATTTTGCTAAATGGGGCAAAGTGAGAGGAATGGGAATCCCCTCCTCTGCTTTTTACTCCCACAAAGAGTCAAGTTTTTGCTTAGACATAGTCATCCCATTTATAATAGAAAACAACAGTAGCATCCCTTGTCTCCTATCAATACTTCTAAAAGTATATTAAAAACAGCAGGTCAAACTGTATGCCTAATCATAGGATTTTATCATGGAAGGATGTGGACACTGGATACCCTGTACAGCTACAAAAGCCAAGCAAATGGGGATTGCAGCATTAAATGAATTGGCACAAGGGGTCCAAAGTCAGACTGTCACTTCCTCGTAGTGCCCCCTGGGAAATGCAAATGACAGTGATGAAACTATGACAGGCTTAACTAACAGGAAGCGGATGACATCTGTTCAAGAACCATATGCCCAGCCTTGGAGCAGGTGGATTTTATGGCACTGACCCAGAAACAGAAACGGTTTATCAGACACAACCACGGAAGTATTGTAAGAAAGGGTATGATGACCAGGCAACTGGAGAAAGCTGACGCAAACTAACAGATCGACAAAGGCCTATCACGTGGATAGTGGGAAGGTGAGTAAACACAAGGTGTTAGTGTGCAGACAGAGTGTAGAAGGACAAAGTGTCGAAAGACAAACAGTCAAAAGGTCAAAGTGTCGAAAGGCTAGGTTAGGTTGGATTAGGTTAGGTTATGTTAGGCTCTTTCGACATTGTTTCTTTCGACAATCTGTCCTACTACCAAGACGTTGATACAAAAAATGAATGGTAATTATGCAGCAAACTAGCATGACTTGTTAGGTCCACAAGATGTTTCTATGAAGTAGGGCACGCATAAGTGTCCTGTGATGAAAAAAACACCAAAAAGACAGCGAAGAATGAAGACACAATGCACAACAACAATCATGAAAAATTTCACACATTAACTAGAGGAGGTCAAAACAGTAACTGTTCCTGTTTAATTAAATCTTCTTTACCAAGAATCCTTGCTAACAGCAGGTGCTGCAAAAAGTGATTATACAAGGCTAGACACAGTACAAATTAATAGAAATATTTGCCCCATGACCGCAACAACACAGCAGAGAAGCAGCAATACTCTGCAGTGAGTAGCATAGTCCTAGATATATATGTGACAATTCATTTGGAATATCAGTATTAAATGTTTTCATATGTGTATTTTACATTCCTAAGAATGGAGATACTGTAAATCTTCTTCTTCTTCTTCTTCTCCTTTGTCTACATCTTTTCCCACTTTTACGTGGGATCGATGTTTCTGGCCAGTGTTCTCCATATGTTTCTGTCCCATACCCCATCACCCAACAAACCTTTAGACCTCAGGTCGTCATTATTCCAATCCATCCATCTACGCTTTGGTCTCCCCCTCCCTCTCCTTCCCTGTATATCCCTTTCCATCACCCTTCTCCCAACATACTAGAACATATCACCTCTTCAAACCAGATTCTTAAATAAAGATCTTTTCCTTCGTACAATAGTTGATGTATAAAGGGTCACCTGAAACACGGACTCTTCATGTTACTGTGTAATATATATATATATATATATATATATATATATATATATATATATATATATATATATATATATATATATATATATATATATATATATACCCAAGTTTAAAATACGCGAAATTGGAATAACAAATTTTGAAAATAGGAAAAAAAAAAATTGAAATGAGAGAGTAACGCACGCGAGAAAAAGCGGAAAAAAATGGTTCGGTTTAGGGACTAAGTGACGGCCTCAGAGGCAGTTTTCAACCATGCTCCCAAGTGCTTCAGTCTCTCTTCACCCAGTATGAACCCCAACTACAACCAGGGGTTAACTCACCACCTTCCTCTCCTCTTCTCCTCACGCTTAAGTCACCTCCTCACCGTTACCCAGCTCGTCCCAGTATGCCTGTTGCCCATAGTACACTCAGCTCGCATTTTAGGCATTTTTAAAATACGCGAAATTGGAATAACGCCCCCCAAAAAAGAATAGTAAAAAAATGTGATACAAGAATAACGCCCACGCAAAAAATTTTCAATTTAGTAAATAAGCAACTGCCTCAGAGGTACTTTCCCACCTTGCTGCCATGTGCATAAGTATACATGGGAATTAAGGGGACACCCTGGGTAGGAAGGGGAGGGGGTGAAAAGGACGATTTTCTGGCAAGTTTAACGTGTGCTGGTGCCAGGTGTAAAAGGAAAAGGACTCTATCTATACTATAAATAGTGAAAAATTGCCCTTTTATGTAAGTATTCATAGTAAAGTAATATCATAAATGACAATGTTTTGCTATCCTTTCGTTGTGTTGCATTTTACATCAATTTGACTTAGATAATCAGCTTTTCTGTAAGATAACTTCATCACTAGGGATGGAAGCAAGTGTTGGTGCCAGGTGTAAAAGGAAAGGGCTATATCTAAACTATAAACAGCAAAAAATTGCTCATTTATGTAAATATTCATAGTAAAATAATGTCATAAATGACGATGTTCTGATATCCTTTCGTTGTGTTGCATATTACATCAATTTGACTTAGATAATCAGCGTTTCTGTACAATAACTTCGTCACTAGGGATGGAAGCAAGTGTTGGTGGCAAGTGTAAAAGGAAAGGGTTCTATCTAAACTATGAGCAGCAAAAAATTGCCCTTTTATGTAAGTATTCATAGTGAAATAATGCCATAAATGACGATGTTTTGATATCCTTTGTTGTGTTGCATTTTACATCAATTTGACTTAGATAATTTGAGTTTCTGTACGATAACTTTGTCACTATGGATGGACGCAAGTGTTGGAGAGTGGTACGAGGTGTTGTGGTGAGCTTATCCGATTCAGTCATTCAAGTGAAATGTATCTATGCCCATTATCATTGTTTCTTATGGAAAATGACTCTTTACATTACGCGATTTTTACATTACACGTCACTTCTCAGTACCTATCTTCGCGTTATTCCAAGAATTGGGTGTATATAGAGAGAGTACACCTGTGTAATATCTTACATTTTTATTATATCTTTAATACTGTACTACATTATCATAACCAGGCTTTGCATAATATAAAAAAAATTAGTTTTCTAGTCTTGCTTTTGTTCATTTTTTATTTTATCTCTGTTTATGTTTGCAGCTAGGGGTTCGTTCTACCAATTCCCCCTCCTTTTCTCCTACCGCTTAAGTAACGTGCTCACCACCACCCCGCTCATCCCATGCCTGTTGCTCACTGTATAATGAGTGAGTAGAATGTGTTTTATATTTTTTATTTACAGTAATTCAGGCGTTGCATAATGAAAAAAAAAGTTAGTTTTCTAGTCTTGCTAGAAAACTTTGTTTATGTTTGCAGATAGGGGTTTGTTCTCCTGCTTCCCCCTCCTCTTCTACCACTTAAGTCACGTCTTCACCGCCACCACACACGTCCCAGTATGCCTGTTGCCCACAGCATACTGTACAGTATACTGTACAGTATTTATTTGTAAATCTGTATATCTTTAATACAGTACACCATTAGTATTTTAATATACATAACTAGAGGTATTTCAGCTTTGTTATGTACGTGTAAAATATGTTTTACTTATCTTATCTCTTTGGCATAGTGTTTTATGTACGGTTGTGGAACATATCTATGCCTATAATCATTATTCCTTATGGAAATTGACTATATAAATTATGCGTAATTTATATTACACGAGCATTGTGAGAACCTATCCTCGCGTTATTTCGAGAGGTGAGTGTGTACATATATATATATATATATATATATATATATATATATATATATATATATATATATATATATATATATATGAACCATTTTCCCCTTGTAAGAGGAGTGGCTGAGTCACGGCAAAATACTTTGACTTTCTGGGAGGGGAAAATTCAGAGAAGGTGATTCCCAGTCCCCTTGCTCTGCCCCATTTAGTCAACTCTTACAACACTCAGGGGAACACGGAGAAAGTATTCCAGCCCCCTCCCTCAGGGGGATATTATTATTATACTTATATAATTGCAATTAATAGAAAACGATGTACAGTTCTCTTAAGTGTAGCATATGAGTGTGGTTTCTTCTTTATTCATGAAGCGTATTATCATTAAAGTATAACATTTCATAAGCTGACAACCACATAGAAAAAAGGTCTCAAAAAAGTGTATTCAAGAATGTGCAGCTAACTTTTTAAAACTATATTCTA
Source organism: Halocaridina rubra (assembly GCA_037179515.1). Lineage (NCBI taxonomy): Eukaryota > Metazoa > Arthropoda > Malacostraca > Decapoda > Atyidae > Halocaridina > Halocaridina rubra. The sequence goes on along the minus strand of JAXCGZ010021150.1, from coordinate 54,876 downwards.
TACTCTAGAGTTCACTTAGCTTTCACATCTCAATAAAAAAATACTGCTTTATCATTACCGGAAGATTTAGTTTTTCTATTAAATAGGTAAAACTAAAGTGCGATTTTTTCCGTACTCTAAACTTAGTATTCTAATATAAAACGTGAATGAATCTTTTCTCTGATCTATTGCCCATTATTTTCATCATACAGCAACTTAAACAACTGTGACAGCTTTTATGATAGTGATTCCTGTAAGTAAATTCAATAATTATTACTGGTTTAATGCTATATACTACGACTCCGTTATTAATATTTCAGCTAAATTCTTTCCAAATGTGGGTATGTGCGGATAAGATGACTAAAAAACCAGGTCAGATAGGTTCAGGCCCTACAATGGTGCCACTTTCCCACTGGCTTAACAACTTAACTTTCACTTCAGTGGTTTGTTTTGTCAACACATACACAGACATGTTGATGCTTTGTTGAAACGTCAGTTTAAAGTACTTTTGACTTACCTACGTTTATTTCAAGCCTAAACATTCATTTCTTATCCCTATTTACCTCTCTTCGAAGGCTTCCAGTAAGCGTCCGTCCAATATATTCTCGACTGGTTCCCAGGTGTTGTGTCTGTGAAATAAAGGGGCCATGAAACAAACAAAAAAAAATCACAAAAAAATATCACAATCATGTACGCATTTCATGAGCCTAAAAATGCTGCTGAATTTCAGGGTTATTCTCACTTGCACACGGCCAGATAATGACATAATAACACTGAAATGTAATGAGAAATGACCAGATACTTACTTATTAGACCAGCCTTTCCATTTGACCAAATACTCGACTCGACCCTGCAACGGAAAAGGTTCAGATTTTAGCAACCATTTTTCACACTCATTATTCACACATGTACCATCGTATTTCACCAGCAATTACACACGTACCCTTCTCACTCTTTTCTTCTGAATGCATTCTGCTGCGTAAACTCTGTCGCCTACTAATGACAGCTCCATGTTCATTAACTAAGGGCGCTCTGACCCATATACGCCGATTCTTCTTCAGTAACAACAAGTTTCACTGACTACTCTCGGGGCTCCGTCAGTGTTGCCACATATATAAAATATTAGGAGGATCCTTCAGCAATAGACAGGACTTGAGTAGTAGTAGTAGTAGTAGTAGCAGTAGTAGTAGTAATAATAATAATAATAATAATAATAATAATAATAATAATAATAATAATAGCTTCATAAAGAAGTCAAATCGGAAATATTTTAGATTTATTGCAGAGTAAGTGTGCTTTATACATTTCATTATCAAATTTTACGAAACAATTGATAGCTGAATATACATGAGATAGACTCCCTTAGATATTATATATTTGAATTTTATTTCTCAGTGTCACATTTAGCTATATCTAATGAAGCTGGAATTCTGATATGTTTTATTAGTGTGGGTTTTATATATATATATATAATATATATTATATATATATATATATATATATATATATATATATATATATATATATATATATATATATATATATATATATATATATATATATATATATATATATATTATATATATATATATATATATATATATATATATTATATATATATATATATATATATATATATATATATATCTGAAACAAGCTGTCTTCGTAGCTCAAAATTCCTCTCTGATGCTCAACTATAATATATATATATATATATATATATATATATATATATATATATATATATATATATATATATATATATATATATATACACACGGGAGATTTTAATCATAGAGAGATAGATTGGATAAAACTTGACCCACACAGTGGTGAGGATTCATTCGGGGCAAGATTCCTAGATTGCTTACAAGGGAATTTCCTACACCAACATGTAATAGAACCAACGAGGGCCAGGGGTGGAGATGAGCCATCACTACTTGATCTAGTATTCACAGATAATGTGTTGGATATTGAAAAAAATGAGTAGGAAGCACCAATTGGAAAGAGTGGCCACTGTGTGTTGTTGATGGAGTATATCATTGAAGATATTCTGCCTGCGAGTAGAGGCACTGTGGACATGAGGAGGAACTATCCGAAAGGAGATTACATCAAAATGAAGCAGCTTTTGGCTGGAGTATTTTATTTTACAACAAATCTGTACAAGAAATGTACGACATCTTTTGTGAGAAATATAGGAAGATAGTAGATTGCTGCATACCTCACCAAAGTAGGTGTAATTCATGCCAGAGAGAAACGGTTCGATAATGAGCGTAAAAGAGCTAAGGAGTGAAGAGACAAATGCTGGAAAAGGTATAGGAGAAGAAAAAACATAAATGCCTGGCAAACCTACAAATGGCAATAAATGATTACCTAAGTAAAAGAAGAGAGGCAGAGAGAAACTATGAAAGGGACATCACCAGGAAGGCTAAAGAAAATCCCAAGCTTTTCCACAGCTTTATCAGAGGAAAACTGAAGGTAAAAGAACAGGTTTTAAGGCTAAAGAGAGCGAATGGAAGCATCACTAAGACGGATGAAGAGATCTGCAAAGAACTGAACAAGGAGTTTCGGTCAGTATTTACAGTAGAAAATACCCCACCCCCTCTGGTTGCAGAGATAGAAGCTTACGGGCCGATACGAGAGAACATCAACTTTTCAGCCACAGAGGTAAGCAAAGCGCTGATGGAGTTAGATGTCCATAAAGCTACAGGTCCTGATGAAATATCCCCTCATGTACTTTAAAAATGCACAAACTCAATATCAGTGGCACTAAGTATCATATTTAAAAAGTCACTGGAGTCAGGGGAGATTCCAAAACGCTGGAAACAAGCAAACGTGATACCTATCTTCAAAAAGGGAAGGAGGGATACGGCTCTAAACTATAGACCAGTTTCCTTGACCAGTATAGTTTGCAAAGTTATGGAGAAACTACGAAGGAAGCATATCTCTCTTCACTTGGAATCCTTCAACTTATTGTCAGTGAGACAACATGGCTTCAGAGAAGGTAGATCAACAGTAACAAACTTATTAGAATTTTATGATGAGGTAAGCCGAATCTTACAGGAAAGAGAGGGCTGGGCAGATTGCATATTTCTAGACTTCCAGAAAGCATTTGACACTGTTCCAAACGGGAGACTTATTAGGAAGCTGCAAGCACTGGCTAGAATAGGTGGAACTGTCTTGGAATGGATAAAAAATTACATAGAAGGAAGGGAACAGAGGGTTAGAGTAAGACACTCAGTTTCTGAATGGAGAAGAGTTAGTAGTGGAGTTCCACAGGGTTTGGTTATATTGCCACTTTTGTTCCTTGTATATGTAAATGACCTACCAGAGTCTGTAAATTCATTCATTAATATGTTTGCAGATGATGCAAAGATTGTGAAGAAAGTAAGAAACGAGAACAGTGGTAGAGAACTTCATGAAGATGTAAATAATCTGCATGAGTAGCCAGAAAAGTGGCTAATGAAATTCATTACTTCAAAATGTAAGGTAATGAGAATGGGTACAAGTGCAAGAGGGCCCAAGCTTGACTACTCGGTGGCTGGAGTACAACTTCAAGTGACAGAAAATGAGAGAGATCTAGGAGTAAACATACTGGCAGATTTGTCTCCAGAAATACATATAAATGGCATAGTAAGGGCAGCATATGCTTTCTTATCAAATGTAAGGTAGCCTTCAGGCACTTGGACAAGGAAATGTTCAGAAATATTTATGTAACCTATGTGAGGCCAAACTTTGAATATGCAGCCCCCTTTTGGAATCCGCACTTGAAAAAGCACCTAGGTAAGCTTGAAAAAGTTCAAAGACATGCCACAGAAATACGCAATCTCAGTTATGACGAGAGTCTAAGGGAATTAGACTTACCATCACTCGAAGCTAGAAGATTGAGGGGGATATGGTAACAGTCTTTAAATTCCTTCATGGTTATGATAGAGTGGATAGGAATCGATATTTTGATATGGCTGGCTCTAGACCTAGAGGTCATAATTTGAAGCTTCGTAAAAAAAAAAAAAATTCTTTGCAGGATGTAAGGAATTACTTTTTAAGTGTAAAGTAGTTGATAAATGGATTTCGCCAAGCGAGGAGGTAGTTAATACTATCTCAATCCATAGTTTTAAGGACAGGTATGACAAATATCACTAAGTACAAAATGGAACCGATCAGGAGACGGGAAGATACGAGATTTGTGCTCTTTCCCGTAAAAACAATTAGGTAATCACAATTAGGTAAAGCACACGAGCGCTCGCCCAGTTCTCTCGAGTGTTTTCATTAATACAGAGAGCGTCTCCTTGGCTTTCAGCGTGCTTCAGTCTCGTTAGTGATGAAGTTAGCAATCGTAAAACAATCCAAGCAATGAAAAAAAATATTGTAATATTATGGTATTTAGTAGCGGTCATTAATATAGATAATCTCATTACTATCATGTTAGTTTCCGTCCGGCATCAAGCAGTCCTTTAAGGACTCTGCTAAACCGTAAATGTAGGAGATAGGTGGATTTAATGAATCAAATTCAGCATCCATAAAGCAATTCAACACAAAAATATATTGCATCATTTGTTACTATTTATCCAGTTGTTATATATTTGTTCTTTACAATAGAAGTATTCTAGTTTCATTCAGAACTGTAAAGATAGGTTTCTCTACTGTCCAATACCTCCATTGCCTTTATTTGAATAGTCGAAGAGCCTTATGGGCGGTTTACACTTTCAAACTTTTAGTCGAACTCGGTTCGACAGGCAAGTGTTTGAAGTGATCTTCGAACGTGTTAACGGGGTATTTGGTTGTCGAACACGTTCGACAAACGTGTTCGACAACCAAATACCCCGTTCACACTTTCGAACATCACTTCAAACACTTGCCTGTCGAACCGCGTTCGACGAACCGTTTGACCGTGTAAACCGCCCTTTATCCAGCTTTAATACCCCAGATCCAACCTGTCTTTGTCTACCCCCATTCGAAAAGGGACTAGTAGTGTCACATAAAATGGCAAATAACAACAACATTGTATTTTCTGTGATGCTAATAACTATTCATACGTGACGTGAGTACGCATGTTCACCCATTTGATACACAAAAGTTCATTTGACATTATATATATGAACTTCCATATATCAAGTACTGTTTATGTAATATTACTGATGTACAGATCTGTCCTTATAAGATGTAACTGTTTAAAGAGCTCTTTCTACTGGTCATTGTGGGTTTTATATCAGTTTACTTTTAGATATTTTCATAGGCCATTTACTTTAGCAATCAGAAAACATTTAGAAGGACCTGATTATGATGTCATTATTGCTTAGCTTTATACTAAAAATATTTGATTTTCTTAAAGTACACGCGTTTACTTGCAATAGCCATACATCCTACCACTCGTGTGAAAGATCAAATAATAATAATAATAATAATAATAATAATAATAATAATAATAATAATAATAATAATAATAATAATAATAATAATAATAATAATAATAATAATAATAATTAAGTAAATGTTTTATTGAACTATATCACGACTTATCTATTCTCTTGATATATCAAGAACATTTCACTAAGAATTATTCACCGCAATTCCATGCGATAAGAAAAGAAATATTATGTTATTTAGAATTGCTAGTCATCTTTAAGTATAATATATTTTCTAGACGAAAGCCCAACGAAAAAATTCATAGCCCTTTTTTATAGCAATGTTAGGTAGCATTTGTCTTCTAAAAATAAAGTACAATGCATAAGCCTATAGACTTGAAAAATCGAAGTTAAAAACATTTTTTTTTCTTTTACGTTTAAGTCATATAGCATTTACCTAGGTGTATTTCAGTTGGTGGATATTGCATATCTACGAGAAAAGTTATACTTGATTATGCCCAGCGATTATTTGTATATTTTTCATTAAATACCTTTGCTCGTTTAGTTTAGTAGGTGGAAAAAGCGTATATGAGATAAAAATTGTTTAATTAAAGCATATCAACAGGATGAGTGTCTTCTATAAATAGACTCTTAGTAAATCCATGTTGCAGGTTTTACATACTTTCTCGAGTGTGCGAGAAATTCGCGAGTTTGGCAATACTTTGGTGATTTTCTTTTCCTCCCTCTCTCTGAACTTAGGGCCATTACACCTAATGGCAAAAAGATTTTGGGGAAAAATTCCCTAAAAGGAAGACGAACCACCTAAAGGCGTTACATGAGATATTTCAGTGAAATTATTTTGCTTTTCGTTTTAAAATTGTAATGGATTGTAATATAAATCTCGTTACACCAGAGAAAACGTGTGATTTTTAGCTTCTGAAAATGCACTTACACAATTGTATTTTACTTAACTGTGCTTCCTGGAAATAGATAAATGCTTGTAACTCCCTTTGCCAGATCAGTTACGTTTTTCTTATTCGGTAACTCTTGGCATACTTTTCTATATCAAAATAGTGAAAAAGAGGTGAATAGAGATCTGCTATCGAAATCTTCTTACATTAAACTGATACCTTGAACTTACTGGGTATTTCACGTGAGAAATAATTTTACTTATGTTTCTAAATAAATAAAGTAATTAACGTAATTGCCTCTTTGATAATTTCAATATATATATATATATATATATATATATATATATATATATATATATATATATATATATATATATATATATATATATATATATATATATATATATATATATATATATATATATATATATATATATATATATATATATATATATATATATACTTCAAACTGCATAAAACTACCTTAAATTAAAGGAAAAAACCTAAAAGTGATTGTCTCCCGCTCTCTCGTTCTACCCTGGATAAGTGTGCAACGTTGCCAAATTAAAGACGGTGATATCGTACTCTTTGCTATTAAATGTCTTTCCTCTTAATCTAGCTTACATTCGACGTAAAATGCGCGCGAGACCCCCTCAGGTAAAAACGGTTCGCTTTTTTGTTAAATCACATACTTCGTTATATCAGCATACATTATAAGTACTGCAGATGCATGGCAAATATATTTATCATTGTTAATGCGAGGTTTCCATTTTCAGAAATCATTCGTAAGTTAGTGTCCATTTATATCAGTATTCGTTTGTATAGAATTATAGATAATACACGAGAGAGAGAGAGAGAGAGAGAGAGAGAGAGAGAGAGAGAGAGAGAGAGAGAGTCTGAAGACTAAAGGTAATATTTTTTACTTACATGCTTTTATGGATATGAAGATGTGAATACTGTTGAGTATGAATATATTTTATATTATATGTTAGAAACGTTACCTCGAGTACAACAATAAAATAACATATTTCACTGGCAGCTAAATTTACTTAATTTGAAAACAATAAGGGAATTGTCACCAAGATAAAAGGAATTACACTATACCCAAAGCAGAGGCATTTCTTTATTTACTTCGAAATACATCCTCTCTCTCTCTCTCTCTCTCTCTCTCTCTCCTCTCTCTCTCTCTCTCTCTCTCTCTCTCTCTCTCTCTCTCTCTCTCTCTCTCTCTCTCTCTCATGCAATAAATATTCGCTCCCGTGTAACAGCTGTTTGGCATTGCCAAAGTATTAAAAATATCTACGATTATGTATTAATAAACAGTAAAAGCACCTTTTACCATTTTGGATGATGGGAGAAATAAATGCTGCAATTGTTACAGAAAGAGAAAGCAGGCATATACTTTACTGAAGTACTATAGCAAAAATGATACTTGAACGTAATTGTTAGAGGAGATATGAAGATGGGGTATTCGAAAAGTATATTTCAAGGAAAGCGAAGGAAAATTTAATCTCATTCAAAATTTCATCGGAGGTAAATCTAAAACCAAATAAACTAATTATATACCAAAAAAAAAGTTTGAGAAAGCAAATAGGAAACGAAACTAAGACAGCTTATAAATGTGTGTGAGGAATTGATTAATGGATTTTAGTGTTTAGAGGAGGTGAGTATCATGTTTGAAAATGTTTGGTCTTTGGGGGGTAATTCCAGAGTGCTAGAACAAGTCAATATTTTGTTCTTCTTTAACAACGCCGAAGGCAAGTCTGCGACGAAATGTGTTCGTTCCAACTTGCAAGAGAGTAAGAGTTCAGTGGATCGCATGTTTCCCTGATTGATTTTATACTTTTATTTATGCGTGGCGTGAATGTGAGTGTGGATAAGTTTTAAGATGTGACCTCTGGTTCTAGAACCTCCTGGGTAAAAGCACAATACTATTGTTATTATATGAATATGCCAAAGCCACTAAGGTATTTACAATTTCTTGCCATTCCTAACTCATTCATCTAGCTTTATGTGGTAGTATGTCTAACTCATTCAGTCTTTTTTACTCATGCATTTTTTTTCATTTTTTTTCACTTAAACACCAAGGTTTTAGAATGTTTATGAGCTATTTTTTGTTTGATAATAAACTTTTCTAGAATGGACTCATAAGTGATTGCTGCCATATTCAAGTTTATATATCAAACTCACTTAAATACTCTGAGCATCCTTGGCCCTATGGTTTGATGGCTACATTCCTATTTGCTTGAAAACTGCATGACGTTTTTGTTATTATCCGTATATATATTTTTATGAATAGATGTGGGATCAGGTTAAGATATTCCTAACCAAGAGAAAACAGGAGGTGTCTTTACTTAATCATACTCTAAGTAGGGTCACTTTTCGATGGTATAGAATAAGCAAAATTCAAGATTTTTTCATACTCACTTGGGGACTTTGCGAGGGATTATACGTACATATACCGCGGCCGCCATCCTATATGTAAAGGCTGTGGCCGAGTAAAAGCACAAGCATTCACCAGAAGCTAATGAACCTCCATCTCTCCTCCTATCCCCTTGAGGATAAAGGGCTGCTACAAATTTCCACCAACATGCTTGGGTCATCTACAGGGTAAACGGCAAGAGACTTTACCTTTCAGAATTTTATCATTATTCTCTTTCTAAATTGCTACTTTTTGCACTTTTTTCCGTTCTTAAACTTTGCTATTCGTGGAATTAAACATCAATTGGTTGCTAGACTACTAAGATATGCTTGATGATTGTACCATTTTATTCATATCTGCCTTTGACTATTTTATATGTATGTCCCAACTAGTTTCAACTGTTTTTCCTTAAAGTTTCATGTATTTATATATTAGTTTCATCACGTTTCTTTAGTCTGATTCAGCCACTGTTCCCTAAATTTTTCCTAAAGTTTGCAAAGTTATGGAGAAACTACTAAGGAAACATATCTCTCTTCACTTGGAATCCTTCAACTTTTTGTCAGTGAGGCAACATGGCTTCAGAGAAGGTAGATCAACAGTAACAAACTTATTAGAATTTTATGATGAGGTAAGCCAAATCTTACAGGAAAGAGAGGGCTGGGCAGATTGCATATTCCTAGACTTCCAGAAAGCGTTTGACACTGTTCCACATTGGAGACTTATTAGGAAGCTGCACTCAATGGCTAGAATAGGTGGAAATGTTTTGGAATGGATAAAAACTTACTTAGAAGGAAGGGAACAGAGGGTTAGAGTAAGACACTCAGTGTCTGAATGGAGAAGAGTTAGTAGTGGGGTTCCACAGGGTTCAGTTTTAGGGCCACTTTTGTTCCTTGTATATGTAAATGACCTACCAGAGTCTGTAAATTCATTCATGAATATATTTGCAGATGATGCAAAGATTGTGAAGAAAGTAAAAAACGAGAACAATGGTAGAGAACTTCAGGAGGATCTAAATAATCTGCATGAGTGGTCAGAAAAGTGGCTAATGAAATTCAATACTTCAAAATGTAAGGTAATGAGAATGGGTACAAGTGCAAGAAGGCCCAAGCTTGACTACTCGGTGGCTGGAGTACAACTTCAAGAGACAGAAAATGAGAGAGATCTAGGAGTAAACATACTGGCAGATTTGTCTCCAGAAATACATATAAATGGCATAGTAAGGGCAGCATATGCATTCTTATCAAATGTAAGGGTAGCCTTCAGGCACATGGACAAGGAAATGTTCAGAAATATTTATGTAACCTATGTGAGGCCAAAACTCGAATATGCAGCCCCCTTTTGGAATCCGCACTTGAAAAAGCACATAGCTAAGCTTGAAAAAGTTCAAAGACATGCCACGAAACTGGTGCCAGAAATACGCAATCTCAGTTATGATGAGAGGCTGAGGGAATTAGACTTACCATCACTCGAAGCTAGAAGAGTAAGGGGGGATATGGTGACAGTCTTTAAATTCCTTCATGGTTATGATAGAGTGGATAGGGATCGATATTTCGATATGGCTGGCTCTAGAACTAGAGGTCATAGTTTGAAGCTTCGTAAGAAAACTTGTTTGCAGGATGTAAGGAAATACTTTTTCAGTGTAAGAGTAGTTGATAATTGGAATTCGCTAAGCGAGGAGGTAGTTAATGCTATCTCAATCCATAGTTTTAAGGACAGGTATGATAAGTATTACTAAGTCTAAAATGGAACCGAACAGGAGACGGGAAGATACGAGCTTTGGGCTCTTTCCCGTAAACACAATTAGGTAATCACAATTAGGTAATTACACCTAGTTCTTAGAATAACTCGAAGATAGGTTCTCAGAAGTGACGGGTAATATGAAAATCGCATAATGTAACGAGTCATTTTCCACAAGAAACAATGATAATGAACATAGATACGTTCACAACCGTACACAGACACACTATGCCAAAGATATAAGATGTGTAAAACATATTATATAAGTACATAGCAATGCAGAAAGACCTGTAGTTATTTGTATTAACATGCAAATAGTGTAGAGTATAAAATATATACAGATTTACTCTACAGTAAACAAATTAATGCACTCTATTATGCAGTGGGTAACAGGCATTTACTAGGACGTGCATGGTGGAGGTGAGCACGAGGATGCGGGAGAACGAACCTCTATCTGCAAACGTGTTTGCTCTTGCACGCTTTTTGCCTGACAATATTATATGGCAAGTTTGTTTGCTATTTTGTCTTAATGTTTTTTTTTCCATTCTCTCCATAATATCCGATCGCATTAAGCCGTAGAAGAGGAGGAGGATGCGGGAGAATGAACCTCTATCTGCAAACGTTTTTCCATTTCCGTATCAGCTGATGCACTCTCGCACACCATTTCCCTGACAATATTATATCGCAAGTTTGTTTGCTGTTTGTTCTTAATGCTTTTTTCCATTCTCTCCATAATATCCGATCGCATTAAGCAGTAGAAGAAGAGGAGGATGCGGGAGAACGAACCTCTATCTGCAAACATTTTGCCGCCTCCGTATCAATTAATGCACTCTTGCAAGCTATTTCCCTGACAATTTTATATCACAAATTTGTTTGCTGTTTGTTCTTGATGCTCATCCATGAACTGTACTTAGCATTTTTTCCATTCTCTGCATAATATCCGATCGCATTAAGCGGTAGAAGAGGAGGAGGATGCAGGAGAATGAACCTCTATCTGCAAACGTTTTGCCGTATCAGCTGATGCACTCTTGCACACTATTTCCCTGACAATATTATATCGCAAGTTTGTTTGCTGTTTGTTCTTAATGCTTTTTTTCCATTCTCTCCATAATATCCAATCGCATTAAGCGGTAGAAGAGGAGGAAGATGCGAGAGAACAAGCCTCTATCTGCAAATGTTTTGCCGCCTCCGTATCAGCTGATGCGCACTCGCACGCTTTTTTCTTGACAATATACAAACCTTAACACAAACACAGTTAGAACAAGCAATATAATCCCACAGTATGCTGGGTAAAGAGACACTGAAGCACATGGCAGCATGGAGGAAAAGTACCTCCGAAGCGGTCAATTATTTACTAAAATGACATTTTTTTCTCCAATTTTTTTGCATGGGCATTATTCGGTTATTTCATATTTTTTTACTATTATATTTTGGGGGCGTTATTCCAATTTCGCGTATTATAAACAAGCGTACTAGTTTATCCAGACTTAGGAGTTTCTACAATTTTTAGTATTGTTTAAGGATTTTTATGTGGCTGTCTGTTATGCTGTACTGTCATATCCTCATTATACATTTGAATATATGCCTTGAATTCTTTACATTCTTTTATGGAGAATACTGCTTGATTCATCATAAGCATTTTACTGTACCACCTGCCATCCTTGAATCCATTTTGCTCCTTTGGCCAAAGCTGAAATGAGTTATTGCAGTGCTTCATTGTGTATCGCTATTACTTTATTATGAGAGCTTCTAATTTATGCACCTTTGCATTTATCCTAAACCTACCTTTACTAAATCCTCTTGGCCTCTCAGCGAGAAGAAATGACTTAATAATTGAAATTTAATGTTCTTGAGTTGTCTTAGATATTTTTCAAGGGTTTGTACTTTTATTTCACCTGGGGACGAAAATATAAACTGTAACTATTTTGTTGCTTTGCCATACTATTTAGTAAGCCTGTTTTTTTTTGTTTGGGAAACGTCCAGTTAATCCTTCTTAAAGGTTGGGACATCGAAGTCCAGCTTTCAGAATGCAAAATTTCCCTAGTCTGTTATTGTTTTTATTATTATCATTATTATTATTATTATTATTATTATTATTATTATTATTATTATTATTATTATTATTATTATTATTATTATTATTATTATTATTATTATTATTATTATTATTATTATTATTATTTTACGCAAGACTTGAATCCATCCTGCTAAAGTGTTTAAAGAGAGTACAAGTTATTCCTAAGTGCAAAAGTTAATGAAGAACTGTAATTTGTGAAAAAGAAAAAAATAACATATTCTAAGAATGTATATAATTTTAAAAAGTATGGCAATCATCAGGAAGAGGAAGGTGGCTATAAAAAGAGAATAAATGCAGAATCTTGGCACGAGTGCAAAAGCATAATTTGAATAATCAGGAAGAAGAAGAAGAAGAAGAAGAAGAAATGGATGATGATGATGATGATTCTATATGTGTTCTCTATTTTTATCCTGTATCCTGTTCCTTGATGCTTATCATACTTCTTAAAGTTATGTGTACTCTTGGGAAAAACTATTGCTTTCCTATCATGAAATCTAATTTTTCAATAACTTTTGTACTTAAGGATAACTTTGTCTCCTTTTAGTCTATTTGACCTGATGGTTTAAAGTTTACCAATGAAATCAGATTTACAGTCGTCTTTATCTAAGAAAGGTTGAAGCATATGCACTGTTGTCCTTTGCTCTTATAAACTTACTGTCTTAATGTCTTACTTTCGTGGTTTTGGCCCTCCTTTCAGGGGCGTCACCCCTGCTCTAGCTGGCTTATTCTTCTTTGCTACTTGTTTTTTTCATATATTGTACAATAGCTATAATTATTTTCTTTATTTATTGTTTTTATTAACCTTTAATAGTTTTGCTTTCAAGATCATATGATTTTTCAGAGATGCGTTTTCAGTGTCTATTTAAATTTTCCAACACTTTTGCGGTCTTTAATTATTAATGGTAGTTTATTATAGATTCTAGGTGCACTGTAGCCAAAAGATCTCTCAGCAATATTGCGATTTCCCCTGGGTTCAAACAGTCTGTGTCCTTCACTGGTATGACATATCATTACGTTAGCTTCAAGTCCAAAGGAGTTAAACCATAACCTCCAAGAGAGCTCCTCTGGTGCATTTGGCGAGAAAATGAATGACGTGATACCATCTGGATCTCTAGTTATATGTCCACCAGCAGATTAGTGCATTGCTCCGCGACCTCCGCGAATTTGACCCTGTGTTCAGACGCCTGACACTCCTCTTAGGCTTGAGATGAGTGGCTTAAAACATGTTACGTGTGTTCTGTGTTCCGAACTGCAAAGGAAATTACAGGAATGGCCCAAGAGTCAAAGTTCTTTCGTTTCCGAAAGATGAGGTCCTTGCCTCCAAGTGGCTAAGGGCATTCAGAAGAGACCACTTCACACCCACGGCCAGTAGTAAGGTGAGTATGATCTTTATGGCATTAGTAATATCATGTAACAGTAACAGAAGTGCGATGGTAAGCCTAGCATTAGTATTATTAGAATATTATACAGGAAAGTCATACAAAACGAAGTGCGCATACTGAGTAGCATTCAAAAGTACGACTGACGTGGAGTGAATTTTCCGTTACAATGGTTTATTATTATTATTATTATTATTATTATTATTATTATTATTATTATTATTATTATTATTATTATTATTATTATTATTATTATTAAGGAAAAAAGGCACTGCCTCAGCATCAGGAAGAGAAGAGAGCTACATTAACCTAATACTACGATTTAAAAGTACAAATAGCTAAATAGACATATCGGTACATATTAAAACACAGCGCCAAAGAAGTGGGCAATTTTGCCTTTTGCTGCCATTGCAAAAGGCATATCCCACCCAACTATACTATTCCTGTGGCCAGTGTCATAAATAAATAGTATATGTAAACCTTAAAATTAAGACACGGTGATATTACAAAGAACTTTCAACATTTAACTTAGTAGAAAAGCTGCTCTTAATTTTAGAAATATAAAGAACCACCAGACATATATATAACGAACTAATTCACATATAATTCAGTAGCGAAGGTGCCGATGACGTAGCTATATACACGGTGTCCCACAAGTTATGACAGATACTTCAGGAGATGACTGTTTAGGTTATTCTAAGCAAAAATTATTCTATAAACATATGTGTTTTAGCAGTAGTTCTGCATTAAGCGAGGTTTAAAATGTGACAGTGGATGTAGAGTTGCATTGGAGTTAGGTTGGGAGGGAGGATCGTCATCTCGCCAGCCTTTCTTCCCCATGCATTGATGCCAATTTGATGACCTGTACAATTTTATTTGTACAAATTATGTATGCATTGGTTTCCTCCGAAGCTGAACTTTTGGATGAACATGTGTCTGGTAGGTTTGTAAAGAAAGCTGCTAATGAGTTGTTAATTACTGTAATATACAGTTAAAAATAATTAAGCTATAGCTGGAAAATTTGGCTATAACTCTATAACTATTGCAAATTATATGTATATCAATAGAATAGTTTTTCCTTAAAATGATCTAAGCAGGAATATGTCTATGGTGAATGGCATTACATCATTCCACTTTAATCTTATATTTTGAATTTATAAAGATGGCTGGTTTTCCTAGTATAGATATTTTCTGTTCAACAAGTTAGTATATTTCATCCTTGGATACTCAGCAGTTCTTTTTATTTGCTATCCAGTAAGCACTGCCTTTTTAAAATCCAAGTAAAGGCAATTTTAGAAGGCTCAAAGTACTGAAGACATCTGTGACATTATACATCTGTGTAGGCTATTGCTGAGAAAATAGGATTTTCTGATGAATGCATCCTGGTAGCAGTTAATTAAACTACTGTAAGAAGAAAGGTAAGTTTTAATTCATAATATATTAATAAGCCGCTGTTTTCTCAGGAGTATTCTGTGTTATTATTTTTTACATGCATGATATCTTTGATAAAACATGATAACAGCTGACAAAACATAGGTCTAATATCATTTACTTGCGTTTATTTACATTACATGATTTGCTTCTCAATATCAGTAATTACATATTTTAATGGACTACTTGAACTATCAATAATAATATACAGTGATGCTGACAGGGATTCATCTCAATAAGATACTGCAAAAGCGAGAATAGGACAAGTACTTTATGTGCTATGTATGGGGAGCAGGCGGTAAAGCTTAACCAGATGGTGTGACGTCACGGCCTATGCAGCAGGCCATCTCTCTCAGAGGCTACGGTTCAACATTCACTCAGGTATTTTGGTTCCTCATACTTGAGAGCTTTTTACACAAGCAAATAAATTTTTAACTGATTTCTGCCTTTTATTGGTAGCCAATGTAGCTCAACCAGCACTGGGGTTGCTCTATCACTTAATGGTGTTTTTAATCAATCTAGCTGCTGTCGTAGGACTTTTGGCTAGGTGTCAAAGGAAACATTGAACACTCTCTCCAGTGTTTACTAGGATGAGGCTTATGTTAAAAAGGGTCGAAGATGGATAGCTGGTCCCATGGGACTCGGCATCTGGCGTTCAAATATTTCAAGAGGGTGAGAGATATAAACCAGTCCTTTATTCCCCATACAAGCCACGCCCCTGCCCTTGGGGTATTTCAAGAACCACCCAAGGCAGACAGAGTTGAGTTAGAGACCGGGCCTTGCCAGCAGCAGAGTTAACACAGTACAGCTGAGTTAGCCTCCCCCCCTTCCGGGGTGGGACTCAGGAATTAGTCGTGACAGGAACTGTAGCAATAGGAGCTCTGAGTACATAGATGTTAAAATAAGAATAAATGTATAGAAAGGAAGATGTCTTTCACCAACCACGCTACCATAATTATAAATATATAACGTAGTTTAGGAAGAAATACCCTACGTCAGTGGTGACACTCGGTGGGATACTATCTTACAAATTGGTGTCATTAGATGGAACTAAAGAAAATCTTTATGTCAGTGGTGGCAGCGGTGGGATCAATCCACGCCGACACTTTACCGAAGAGAAAGAAGAAAAAAAAATAGAAGTACTATATATATGTTATGTTTGTGTAATTTGTTTAGGTTCATAGAAATAGGATTTCTTAGATGATAACTTAAATAATTCGGCCCCGTTTTTATTGTAAACAAATGTTAGTTTAGGATGATGAAACTGAAATAAGAGATATTTCAGTGTAGTGGGGAGGGATGTCGTAGGACTTTTGGCTAGGTGTCAAAGGAAACATTGAACACTCTCTCCAGTGTTTACTAGGATGAGGCTTATGTTAAAAAGGGTCGAAGATGGATAGCTGGTCCCATGGGACTCGGCATCTGGCGTTCAAATATTTCAAGAGGGTGAGAGATATAAACCAGTCCTTTATTCCCCATACAAGCCACGCCCCTGCCCTTGGGGTATTTCAAGAACCACCCAAGGCAGACAGAGTTGAGTTAGAGACCGGGCCTTGCCAGCAGCAGAGTTAACACAGTACAGCTGAGTTAGCCTCCCCCCCTTCCGGGGTGGGACTCAGGAATTAGTCGTGACAGGAACTGTAGTAATAGGAGCTCTGAGTACATAGATGTTAAAATAAGAATAAATGTATAGAAAGGAAGATGTCTTTCACCAACCACGCTACCATAATTATAAATATATAACGTAGTTTAGGAAGAAATACCCTACGTCAGTGGTGACACTCGGTGGGATACTATCTTACAAATTGGTGTCATTAGATGGAACTAAAGAAAATCTTTATGTCAGTGGTGGCAGCGGTGGGATCAATCCACGCCGACACTTTACCGAAGAGAAAGAAGAAAAAAAAATAGAAGTACTATATATATGTTATGTTTGTGTAATTTGTTTAGGTTCATAGAAATAGGATTTCTTAGATGATAACTTAAATAATTCGGCCCCGTTTTTATTGTAAACAAATGTTAGTTTAGGATGATGAAACTGAAATAAGAGATATTTCAGTGTAGTGGGGAGGGATGTCGTAGGACTTTTGGCTAGGTGTCAAAGGAAACATTGAACACTCTCTCCAGTGTTTACTAGGATGAGGCTTATGTTAAAAAGGGTCGAAGATGGATAGCTGGTCCCATGGGACTCGGCATCTGGCGTTCAAATATTTCAAGAGGGTGAGAGATATAAACCAGTCCTTTATTCCCCATACAAGCCACGCCCCTGCCCTTGGGGTATTTCAAGAACCACCCAAGGCAGACAGAGTTGAGTTAGAGACCGGGCCTTGCCAGCAGCAGAGTTAACACAGTACAGCTGAGTTAGCCTCCCCCCCTTCCGGGGTGGGACTCAGGAATTAGTCGTGACAGGAACTGTAGTAATAGGAGCTCTGAGTACATAGATGTTAAAATAAGAATAAATGTATAGAAAGGAAGATGTCTTTCACCAACCACGCTACCATAATTATAAATATATAACGTAGTTTAGGAAGAAATACCCTACGTCAGTGGTGACACTCGGTGGGATACTATCTTACAAATTGGTGTCATTAGATGGAACTAAAGAAAATCTTTATGTCAGTGGTGGCAGCGGTGGGATCAATCCACGCCGACACTTTACCGAAGAGAAAGAAGAAAAAAAAATAGAAGTACTATATATATGTTATGTTTGTGTAATTTGTTTAGGTTCATAGAAATAGGATTTCTTAGATGATAACTTAAATAATTCGGCCCCGTTTTTATTGTAAACAAATGTTAGTTTAGGATGATGAAACTGAAATAAGAGATATTTCAGTGTAGTGGGGAGGGATGTCGTAGGACTTTTGGCTAGGTGTCAAAGGAAACATTGAACACTCTCTCCAGTGTTTACTAGGATGAGGCTTATGTTAAAAAGGGTCGAAGATGGATAGCTGGTCCCATGGGACTCGGCATCTGGCGTTCAAATATTTCAAGAGGGTGAGAGATATAAACCAGTCCTTTATTCCCCATACAAGCCACGCCCCTGCCCTTGGGGTATTTCAAGAACCACCCAAGGCAGACAGAGTTGAGTTAGAGACCGGGCCTTGCCAGCAGCAGAGTTAACACAGTACAGCTGAGTTAGCCTCCCCCCCTTCCGGGGTGGGACTCAGGAATTAGTCGTGACAGGAACTGTAGTAATAGGAGCTCTGAGTACATAGATGTTAAAATAAGAATAAATGTATAGAAAGGAAGATGTCTTTCACCAACCACGCTACCATAATTATAAATATATAACGTAGTTTAGGAAGAAATACCCTACGTCAGTGGTGACACTCGGTGGGATACTATCTTACAAATTGGTGTCATTAGATGGAACTAAAGAAAATCTTTATGTCAGTGGTGGCAGCGGTGGGATCAATCCACGCCGACACTTTACCGAAGAGAAAGAAGAAAAAAAAATAGAAGTACTATATATATGTTATGTTTGTGTAATTTGTTTAGGTTCATAGAAATAGGATTTCTTAGATGATAACTTAAATAATTCGGCCCCGTTTTTATTGTAAACAAATGTTAGTTTAGGATGATGAAACTGAAATAAGAGATATTTCAGTGTAGTGGGGAGGGATGTCGTAGGACTTTTGGCTAGGTGTCAAAGGAAACATTGAACACTCTCTCCAGTGTTTACTAGGATGAGGCTTATGTTAAAAAGGGTCGAAGATGGATAGCTGGTCCCATGGGACTCGGCATCTGGCGTTCAAATATTTCAAGAGGGTGAGAGATATAAACCAGTCCTTTATTCCCCATACAAGCCACGCCCCTGCCCTTGGGGTATTTCAAGAACCACCCAAGGCAGACAGAGTTGAGTTAGAGACCGGGCCTTGCCAGCAGCAGAGTTAACACAGTACAGCTGAGTTAGCCTCCCCCCCTTCCGGGGTGGGACTCAGGAATTAGTCGTGACAGGAACTGTAGTAATAGGAGCTCTGAGTACATAGATGTTAAAATAAGAATAAATGTATAGAAAGGAAGATGTCTTTCACCAACCACGCTACCATAATTATAAATATATAACGTAGTTTAGGAAGAAATACCCTACGTCAGTGGTGACACTCGGTGGGATACTATCTTACAAATTGGTGTCATTAGATGGAACTAAAGAAAATCTTTGTCACTGCTTTGTTCTGTACAACTCGTAGTTTTTTAGTAGAATTTTTGATAAATCCCCCCCCCCCTTGTACCAACCTCCTGTGAGACGTCAAAGAAGAGGGGGAGTAGAGGGGAGAATAACTTCTCCCCAAACTGTTTTCCTTTTTTGATGTCGGCTACCCCCCAATTAAAGGGGGAACAGCCAAGGTATATGTATGTATGTATGATAGGTAGAATTACAATAGTCAAGTATTGATAATACATAGCTGTGAATTAGCTTTTTTCAGTATGTCTTCATTTAGGTATCTTCTGATGAATGCAGTGTTTCTTAGATGATAATGTTTTAACAGTCTTTAATACCTGATTTTTCATGGTTAGATTATTATCATAAGGACACCTAAATTACATACTAATGGAGTTATTTTGATGTTAGATGTTCTTATTCTTACACATTGCACTTTTTCAGAGTTTATGAGAGTAGCATAAGTTCCAAATAGAAAACACTCTGCTTTATTTTCATTTTATTTTAATTTCTTCTTGATCATCCAGTTTCTATTATCAGTCATCATTTCTTCCATTTTCTTGGTAGCGTTCTGAACAGTTGTCACTGAGAAATAATCTTGTGTTATTAGCATACAGTTTAAAATTAAATTTATGTTTTTTTAAGAATCCAAGATATTTCAGTTGTATAGATAATAAACAACCTGGGACCCAACACAGTGCCCTGTGGAACTCCTTTAGTTAATTTTCTCGTTTCTGATTTAGTGTGTGATATAAGAACTGCAACCTCTCTATTTTGCAAATAATTTTCAGACCATTTATATACTTTATCATCAATGCCTATAAATTTCATATAAATCAATAAATGCTCATCTACCACAGTGTCAAATGCAATGCTGAGATCAAGCATTACTAGAATGCCACATTTGCTACCCTCATCTATACTTTGAATCATGTCAATCAATATAGAATACATTGTTGTTTCAGTTGAGTGATTTTCTCTATAAGCTGATTGGTTTTCAGGTATGATCTTAATTTTTTTAAGGTGGGTCCACAACTCTTCATTGACTATTATTTCTATAATTTTAGATACATGAGATAGGTTAGATATTGGTCAATAGGAGCTTAAGTCATTTTGATCTCCTTTTCCCTTGTAGGTAGGTTTGATGATACCTAATTTTTCACTTTGAGGAAGTATTGCCTGTTTTAAGCTCATGTTATCTATCTTTAAGTAAGTACAATGTAGCAGGTTGGTATTACTAGCATCCTTTACGTCACTTATTGGGCATGGATCATTATCACAACATGTATACTTAGTTCTAATTAAGACCCTTATTAAGTCATCCATGCTTAATTCCTTGAATCTTTCAAATCTTTAGTGTACTTGTTGGATCATAAAAGTAGTATTCGTAAAATTTTCATATGTAAGGCTTCTATATATATTGCCTGTTTTTTCTTCAAAGAACCTCACAAATTCATTTTGCCTGTTTTTTCTTTATAGTTGCCATAATTTTCTGGTTGCAATTTATCTTTTCTTAAACCTTATAGGTCACCCAAATTTTTGTTTAGTACTTTCGGGTCTCTATATTTCATTGTTTCAGTATTATAGTATCTTCGTTTTATTTTCTTTGTTAGAGTATTATAGTCATTTCTGGCTCTATTGTACAATGCTCTTGATTCTTTATTCTTTGTTCTTTTCCATTTTTCTTCAGATTTTCTTCTATTTCTTTTCGCTTCTCGCAATTTTAATGAACCATTTCGCTTTGTCTTTAATCACTATTTGCTTTTCTATTTTTGGGCAGATCTCATTATAGCCTTCACGTAGCACTTAATTACATCTGCTAGTGTAACAATTTACACATGATTAATTAATTTCGTTTGATAAATTTCGAGTGCACTCACATCTCATTTCAATATTTCTTATTCGACTTATACAGTTTTCTATACATTTTTCAGCTTCAAATTTCGTTTTATCTCTGTAGGTTATTCTTTTATGTAAGACATTGGGTTTACTTATGTCTACGCTTAAAGTGATCATTTTGTGAATTGGTGAGATTGTACAGTCTGGTTCAACTTCAATTTTTTTTTTTTACTATTATTATTATTATTATTATTATTATTATTATTATTATTATTATTATTATTATTATTATTATTATTATTATTATTTTAAGGTCTCTGTGATGCATAACTAAATCTATGATGTGCTCTGAAGTCGTTGTTGGTTTATTAACACTAATTATAAGGTCATGAAGATCAAGGATTTCATTAATTCACATGTGTATTTATTACTAATAGTATCCATCCACAAACTGAAATCCTCACAAATAAATGTCAATTTCAGATCTCCTATTATGTCTAGATAACTGCAAAATTCCTCCATAAATTCTTTTTCCATTTTCTTTCCATTTATCGTTGGTGTTCTATATATTGTAATTAATTTTATGACTTTATTTTTACATATTATTTCATGGTCAATATGTTCAAATGTTTCAAAATTCACTCGGGGTTTTTACCACAACTTTTGAAAAAGATTCGGAGACAACTACGCCCTCTCCTCCACCAATTTTTCCTTCTCTTGGTATATAATAAAAAAAAATAGTGCATTCTTGGTGTTAATTCATTAATTTTTGAACTGTCACTATTATTTTAAAGCCATGTTTCTGTTATCATACATATATCTAATGTTTCTTCATGTATTAGGTTTCTTATTTTTATAGTTTTATTACCTACTAACTGTATATTAATTAGACCACATCTTAACTCATTAATTAGGCCATGGTCAGTCTTATTTCTAATTCTTGATAGTTCCTCATTATATATCGGGAACTTCGTTCCATTTGTTCCATGATTTGTATGCTCATGTCCTTTCTTAGTACAATTTACACATTTTTCAGTAGAGCTATACTTCAATCTACAATCTTATGATTCTCCACATTTTGCACATGCTTGTGTCTTGTTGCAGTCTTTTGCATGATGATACAATTTTTGACATTTGAAACACTGATATATCTTATAGGAGTCAAATACCTTGCTGCGCTGATTTGTTTCCTTATTTCTGGAATACACTTTATTTCGTAGTGCACTCTGCAATCTTGCCTAGTCGTCTGTCTCATTATAATTTTGAAATCTTCATCACCTTTAATGAGGTCATTTATCCATAGATTCTTAGATTTAATGCCCTCTATCAGATCATCATCATCATCATCACTGGGTACATTACATATCTTAATTTTGGGCTTAAGTTTTCCTTTTACGTTTACCGAGATGTAATATTTTTTCTTTTCTGGCCCAAGGACTCTCTTCGCTTGCTCCAACTTTTCCTTGCATGCGAAATTTACAATCAAATGTCCATCATTCGATTCTTTTACGTTATCAACTTGTGTTGTTATTTTCTTAATTATTTATTTTTTTCTTCTAAGCTGCTTTCTTCTCATCACCAGGGTGTTTTTCGTTTTCCCTAGTTTCGCAGCATAGGTCATACCTATAGGTTTCTTTATTTCTTCTTTACCCATTATTAGGAGAGTTTCTTGATTTTTTGAACCACCAGAGATAGCATTTCCACTTGTTGATAGAGTCCCTGGATCATGTTCGACACTGGGTTTTCAAGCTGAGAGATTCTTTCATTTGTCTCCTTCTGTCCACTATCATTTTTTTTTTTTGTGCTTAATTCTTGAACACTCTGTAATCACACATTTGTCACTTGCATACATAACATGAACATTTGCCATCGCCTTGAACTCAGTGGGTCTAAGTTTACAACATTCTTGATCACAGTTACATTCACAAATGTCGCACATAATCCCATCCTTGACATGTATTTTGCAATGTCCGCACATCGCTGCCTCAGCATCTGAATCCGTCTCCGAAAAGTCCGTGTCAGCAGAATCATTTCTTCATGGAAGTTTAGCTTTTGCCATCTAAAATATTCATTTCATGCCTTTTATTTAAATTCCTTCCTAACCAAATATAATATTGTAATAAATTTCTCATGATCTCTGAAAGTAAATGTTCACCCTGTAATGTAACACGAGATGCTTTATCGTAACTGGATTTCTTGTATCTTCTTCTTCTTCTTCTCAGTTTTAACCCATTTTTATATGGGGTCGCCGTTGTGAATGAGTCGTCTCCATCTATTTCTGTTTTGTGCTTCATATTCATCAATACCCTTCCATTGCAAGTCTTCCCCTATACAATCACGCCATCTTTTTCTTGGTCTTCCTATCCTCTTTCTACCCCGAACTTCCATCTCCATCGTGTCTTCCAACATGATGTTCGTCCCATCGTACAGGTGTCCATACCATCTAAGCCTTCTCCCCTGTATTTTCTTTGATAATTCAACCACTTTTGTCGATCCTCTTTTATACTCATTCCTAATTCTATCCTTCCTTGTTACTCCAGACATAAACCTCAGCATTCTCATTTCTGCTACATCCATCCTCTTCTCCTCTGTCTTCCTCATACTTGCTGTTTCTGTTCCATATAACATAGCTTGTCTTACAACGGTCCTATGAAACTTTCCCTTCAATCTCAGTGGTACCTTCTTGTCACTTTTTTTTTTTATGATGTTATCCCTTGAGGGTGAGCGGACCTTCCCCTTTGGCCTGCAGGTGGGGTAAGATTTTGTTGATTGGAGGTGGTATTCACCCTTGAGGGCGAATGGGCTTTCCTATTTTGGCACGGAGGTGGGGTGAAATCTGATTATTGTTGGTGGTATTCACTCTTGAGGGCGATCGGACTTTCCTATTTTGGTCCGTTGGTGAGGTTGTGAAAAACTGTAAAGATAGTGGAAAACATAAGTGTTCAGTTGAGGATTATTAGTTTATATCAAACAATTTTAATGAACTCCTGTTTTGGTGGTGATAGAGAGTTCTTACATGGTTATCTTGGTGGAGGGTATTGACTGATGATATTTAGTAGGCTGTTCATGTAGTTGTTTGTTGCTAGTCTGATTATGGAGCTAGCAACATGAAGGGCTTTTGGATCTTCGCTGGATGTTTTTGGGGCACCAGTTTTCCGTAGAATTTCTGTAAAGGAATCACATTCGAGGATGTAGTGGAGCAGTGGATGTGGTGAGGCTACCTGGCAGAAGGTGCATTCCCTGATGATATCATCCACTATTCATCAGGTGCACTTGTATCCGAGTCTCAGAAGGTACACACTAACCGCCGTGCTTCGTCGAAGGCTCTTAGGCAGGGTGATTCGCTGAAGATCATTGGTGGCTTTGTACCACCAGGTGGAGGGAGAGCCAATGTCTGTGCACAGGTTGTGTTTAGTTATTAAGACGTTAAGGAGTGACTTGGTGGCTTTGTATCTTGTCTGTTGAATCACAGGTCACAGTTTTTCCTAAGGGCTTCAGAATACTAAGGGTTGAAAGATCTGAGAGGACTGGTGGAGGGATAGCACTGCTCATAAGTGAAAGGATTCAAGTTGAAGAAATAAACTTGGCTATAGAAAGTGAGTTCAAGGAATTTCTTGTTGCTCGCATAAATACTGGGTCAGAGAGCATTATAATAACTGTTGTATACAACCCACCAAGGAACCAAAATAGGCTTGAAGCTTATGAGGAAAGTAATATATGTACTATTGAAGTCATAAACTCAGTTGTTAACATGGCACGGGAAAAAAAATGTAGGATTTTGATTATGGGAGACTTTAATCATAAAGAGATAGATTGGATAAATCTTGACCCACACAGTGGTGAGGACTCATTCGGGGCAAGATTCCTAGATTGCGTACAAGGGAATTTCCTACACCAACATGTAATGGAACCAACAAGGGCCAGGGGTGGGGATGAGCCATCACTACTTGATCTAGTGTTCACAGATAATGTGTTGGATATTGAAAATATTGAGTATGAACCACCAATTGGAAAGAGTGACCACTGTGTGTTGTTGATGGAGTATATCACTGAAGATATTCTTCCTGAGAGTAGAGGCACTGAGGACATGAGGAGGAACTATCGGAAAGGAGATTACATCAAAATGAATGAGCTTTTTGCAGTTATTGACTGGAGAACCTTATTTTACAACAAATCTGTACAAGAAATGTATGACATCTTTTGTGAGAAATATGGGAAGATAGTAGATTGCTGCATACCTGTCACCAAAGTAGGTGTAATTCATGCCAGAGAGAAACGGTTCGATAATGGGTGTAAAAGAGCTAAGGAGTGGAGAGACAAATGCTGGAAAAGGTATAGGAGGAGAAAAAACATAAATGCCTGGCAAACCTACAAAAGAACAAGAAATGACTACCTAAGTAAAAGGAGAGAGGCAGAGAGAGACTATGAGAGGGACATCACCAGGAAGGCTAAAGAAAATCCCAAGCTTTTCCACAGCTTTATCAGAGGAAAACTGAAGGTAAAAGAACAGGTTTTAAGGCTAAAGAGAGCGGATGGAAGCATCACTGAGATGGATGAAGAGATCTGCAAAGAATTGAACAAGGAATTTCAGTCAGTATTTACAGTAGAAAATACCCCACCCCCTCAAATTGCAGTGATAGAAGCTCAAGGGCCGGTATTAGAGAACATCAACCTTATAGCCACAGAGGTATGCAAAGCGCTGATGGATTTAAATGTTCATAAAGCTACAGGTCCTGATGACATATCCCCTCATGTGCTTAAAAAATGCGCAAACACAATATCAGTGGCACTAAGTATCATATTTAAGGAGTCACTGGAGTCGGGGGAGATTCCAAGATGCTGGAAACAAGCAAATGTGATACCTATCTTCAAAAAGGGAAGGAGGGATACGGCTCTGAACTATAGACCAGTTTCCTTGACCAGCATAGTTTGCAAAGTTATGGAGAAACTACTAAGGAAACATATCTCTCTTCACTTGGAATCCTTCAACTTTTTGTCAGTGAGGCAACATGGCTTCAGAGAAGGTAGATCAACAGTAACAAACTTATTAGAATATTATGATGAGGTAAGCCAAATCTTACAGGAAAGAGAGGGCTGGGCAGATTGCATATTCCTAGACTTCCAGAAAGCGTTTGACACTGTTCCACATGAGAGACTTACTAGGAATCTGCAATCAATGGCTAGAATAGGTGGAAATGTTTTGGAATGGATAAAAACTTACTTAGAAGGAAGGGAACAGAGGGTTAGAGTAAGACACTCAGTGTCTGAATGGAGAAGAGTCAGTAGTGGAGTTCCACAGGGTTCAGTTTTAGGGCCACTTTTGTTCCTTGTATATGTAAATGACCTACCAGAGTCTGTAAATTCATTCATGAATATGTTTGCAGATGATGCAAAGATTGTGAAGAAAGTAAAAAACGAGAACAATGGTAGAGAACTTCAGGAGGATCTAAATAATCTGCATGAGTGGTCAGAAAAGTGGCTAATGAAATTCAATGCTTCAAAATGTAAGGTAATGAGAATGGGTACAAGTGCAAGAAGGCCCAAGCTTGACTACTCGGTGGCTGGAGTACAACTTCAAGAGACAGAAAATGAGAAAGATCTAGGAGTAAACATACTGGCAGATTTGTCTCCAGAAATACATATAAATGGCATAGTAAGGGCAGCATATGCATTCTTATCAAATGTAAGGGTAGCCTTCAGGCACATGGACAAGGAAATGTTCAGAAATATTTATGTAACCTATGTGAGGCCAAAACTCGAATATGCAGCCCCCTATTGGAATCCGCACTTGAAAAAGCACATAGTTAAGCTTGAAAAAGTTCAGAGACATGCCACGAAACTGGTGCCAGAAATACGCAATCTCAGTTATGATGAGAGGCTGAGGGAATTAGACTTACCATCACTGGAAGCTAGAAGAGTGAGGGGGGATATGGTGACAGTCTTTAAATTCCTTCATGGTTATGATAGAGAGGATAGGGATCGATATTTTGACATGGCTGGCTCTAGAACTAGAGGTCATAGTTTGAAGCTTCGTAAGAAAACTTCTTTGCAGGATGTAAGGAAATACTTTTTCAGTGTAAGAGTAGTTGATAATTGGAATTGGCTAAGCGAGGAGGTAGTTAATGCTATCTCAATCCACAGTTTTAAGGACAGGTATGATAAGTATGACTAAGTATAAAATGGAACCGATGAGGAGACGGGAAGATACGAGCTTTGGGCTCTTTCCCGTAAACACAATTAGGTAATCACAATTAGGTAATCACAGGAGGCTGAGATATTTGGATTTCTGCTCTAAGAGTGGCTTGTTTGGCGGCTTATCGGCTTCCTCATTTCCCTTGATGCCGACGTGGCTGGGAATCCAGGCAAGAGTGATGGCTTTTCCAAGGCTGGTTGTCCTGTGGTAGTGGCTGAGGATGGTGGTGATGATATGTACATTGTCTCTGAGGAGTGGCTTCTTGATGGCCTGTAAGGCACCTTTAGAGTCAGAGAGAATTAGGGCATGGTCAGCTCCTTGCTTGATGAAGAAGTCGAGGGCGTTGGCTATGGCAACAAGCTCAGTCTGGAGCGATGTTCAGGAGTTTGGCAGTCTCCAGGAAAGGATGTAGTTTCCAGTGGTGAAGGCGGCGGCTGAGGCTCCAGTTTCTTGATTTACTGAACCGTCAGTGTAGAAAACTTGAGAGTTCGGCCTGCTCCAGCTCTGAATTTTGTCCTTGTATATGTTTTTAAGGACAATCGGGTTTACAAGCTTTTGGGGTTGTCAAGGAGCTTGATCTTTATGTCGAGTGGTTGGTCATTCCATGGGGGTGGGCATCGGTATTCAGGAAGCGGAGTGTCCTGTATCTTGGCTAGGATGTTCTCCCTGACTGGCAGTGCTTGCAGGCTAGTGCAGACCTTGGCTGCCCAGGTTCTAGGATGGTCGGGTTGGCGATTGAGGGCAAGATGGAGATTTGTGCCAGCGAGGCATTTATGTTGAGCAGTGGTGGTTTTGGCCACAGAGAGGGTCAGTCTTTGCTGAGCTCTGAGTTTGAGTGGCATGAGTCCCGATTCCATCTGGATGTTTTCTCTCTTGGTCCACATGGGGGCTCCTAGCATGGTACGCATGACATTGGTTTGAATGACTTCTATCTTGTCCCACTGTTGGTCTTTTAGTAGCCAGAGTGTTTGACAAGCATAGTCTATGAGGCTGCGTATGGCTTGTACACAGAAGCTTTTGAGGACATTAAATGATGCAACATCGTAGAGGCCCGACATCCGACAAAGGACCGCTTGTCGCTGGTTGCATTTGTCACGCAAGTGTTGAATTTCAGGTCCAAAGGCTACTTTGCCGTCAGTTATTCCATCCTGCCTGAATTCGATGTCTCACTTATTGATCCATGCTTCCACTAGCTTCTACTATGGACCCCAAGTAATTGAACTTCTGTACTGGATTTCTTGTATAATACTCGTATTGTCAGTTTCCAGTATGGGACTACGGGTTACCAGATCTCATATACGCATATTTGCTACTAAGACGTGTGAACACATACTTACAAACTCTCTCTCTCTCTCTCTCTCTCTCTCTCTCTCTCTCTCTCTCTCTCTCTCTCTCTCTCTCTCTCTCTATATATATATATATATATATATATATATATATATAATATATATATATATATATATATATATATATATATATATATATATATATATATATATACTATATATATATATATATATATATATATATATAATATATATAATATATATATATATATATATATATATATATATATATCATACTATATATATATATATATATATATATATATATATATATATATATATATATATATATATATATATATATATATATATATATATATATATATATATATATATATATATATATATATATATATATATATATATATATATATATATATATATATATATATATATATATATATATATATATATATATATATATATATATATATATATATATATATATATATATATATATATATATATATATATATATATATATATATATATATATATATATATATATATATATATATATATATATATATATATATATATATATATATATATATATATATATATATATATATATATATATATATATATATATATGTATCATGATTAGGCTTCTGACCTTTTAAAGCTTAATCCTTTCTAAACAGACGATCAAACTTTTCCATTAGAAGTTTAAGGCACTATTAAACAGCTATCGCTTAAAAAAGAATAAAAAAAAAGATTGCAGATTCTTTTCGTCTTTATATACCGTGTGTTAGTTTCAATATCTTTGTATACTTTAAAATAAAGTGGTTTGCATTTCTTCTATTAAAGTACCTGAAGCTTTCGTTAGTGACGAAGTTTGTTTTTAATTTTGCCCACACCATACATGAAAGGGATTTATTTTCGTAAATTTTCTGCGCTTTATAAGTAATTCTCGTTGGATATTATAGGAGGCTTTTTCTATTAGAAGCAATATATTGAACATGTTTAATGAACCCAACCCATCAGCTTTGCCTTTTATTACAAGTAGGTTCTTTTGGAAAATAAATGTACTAGGGAAATAGAAGGACCGGAATTTAAAAACCATATTTTGCCAAATACTATTATGCTTATATCGAAACAGTTATATATGAATTATTAGCATCTGATCGTACCCAACCCATTTTACTGCCAACTTTGCATTTTATCCACAAGAATTTCCTAAGGAAAATTATTTTTTTAGCTAACTGGAATGACTAAAAATAGATATAGTAGTGCACCAATATACCAAGTACTATTTCACTTACAGTGAAACAGAGTTCTTCGAAGTAATAGCTATATTAACATATGTGTGAATGATTTGAATAAAAGGTAAAACTGAGCCTTAGAAAGTGTCTTCTGTTTAGTTAGTCGCAAAGATTTGCAAAATAAAATTACTTTATTATTATAACAAGTGTTGTTTTACTCATACTCAGGCAGGGTTTTACGCTATACCAGCCTACGAGTGAACGGTTTGAGTACAAGGTAAAAGTGACATGTAGAAAGTTGTCTTCCATTTAGTCAGTCGCAAAGAATTGTGGGAGTACCCCCGTTCCTCCTGCAGTAGAGGAAAACAGACCGTCAACATGTCGGGCATAGAATGGGGTAAGTTTAACCACATGTTTATAATTTGTACGGTCATTTACTCCCATAAGGAGTTGTAAATGGTTCTTTTTATCACATCTCTTGAGGAAGGCGTGTTTTACTGCCTTATTTCACGTGGAAAGAATAAACCTCATGTCCATCCCAGCTCTTGACATCACGAAGGCAAATCACAAGACAAGAAATATATCTCGTATTATTCGTGTCTCATTATCGGCAAGTTGTAATTGCATAGTCTGTATTTGCAGATGCCGAGGATGCCGAGCCACCTGCAGCTACTTGTAAGTGGGAGGGAGAAGACGAGGAAGATGAGATCAAGGTATGTCGAAAGAGAAATGGACAAAAAAAAAAAAAAAAATCCCAGTGACATATTTCATCTCGTTCTCTTTGTTTATAGTAAGGCAGACGTGGGAAAAAGCAACTCTAAAGATATCTGGTATATTTTTCATCTTTCTATTGCTTTCTAAACAATATAATAATTATTTCCGTCCTGCTGCTTTCTAAATTATATATTTCTTCCCTGTTAACTGCTTCATTATTAAACTGATATAGAAAAAAGATCCCCTGAAAATGACCTATATCTTCCCTTGCTACTGCTTCATGTATTTTTTGTGAATTTTTGGATGTTGCTCATTGAAACTGACTTTATTATTGGTATCTCCTGAAGTTGGCATTAGGTACTGGTGAGTATTGCACAGAGACTTGGTTCTCTTATGAATTAAGAAACCAGCACAAGTTTCTCAAGATCGTGAAAGCTTCCTTCCTCTCACACCCTACAGGTTGACAAATGATATTATCCAGTTATTTTGATGTGTTTTCAATGGTTTCCCATATCCGTAAGCCATGTGGTAATTAGGGGTAATTGTGTGCATCAGTATATACTGACACTATTTAAATTTATCGGGAATCATTATATATTGGTTGATACATATATATTACTTAAGCTCCTTTCCTGTGGATGGGGGCCTCGGTAGCTCTGTGATAGAGTGCGCGAGTCATGAAACGATGAGTGAGGATATGAGCCCATTGCAATGCATTAGAAAGGGCATCTATCCTCCTTGTCCAGCCCCATTCCA
The DNA here is from genome assembly GCA_037179515.1 of Halocaridina rubra. NCBI lineage: Eukaryota > Metazoa > Arthropoda > Malacostraca > Decapoda > Atyidae > Halocaridina > Halocaridina rubra. Next base: position 23,380 of record JAXCGZ010021150.1, on the reverse strand, counting down.
TTTGGGACTAATTGACGCGTAAGCAATGCATTATGATTTGTATCTATATTACTTAGATCATATTTGACCATTAGCAAAGGTTTTATTTAGAGATCATCTGTCAAGTGTCCTGTTTAGTAGTCCAGGTTTGTGTGTGCGCTGTGATATGGTAGCGTCTCCTCATAGAGGGCACATGTGGGTATTGAATGTCTATTCGGAACAGTTCTGTTGTAAAAAGAAAAATGGAGAGTTATGTTATTGTATGATTTGCAGAGAGTTCGTGGACTTAATATTGTAAAGTACGGTGAGATTTTTTTTATTCATTTTTATTTAAATTGCAGTTAGCTCTGTTCAGTAAATTTTGTGTAGCTTAGTAATGAGCTGTTACAAAGTTTGATACTTGTATTTTACTTTTATATTGATGATACAGCTTTTAAAATTTAATACTGCTTGAGGTTATATCAAAATCTGGTGTATTTGTGCACTTTGACTCGACCACCCCCTTACAGGAGGGATTACGACCATTATATGTGTGTGCGCATTAATTATGTACATTCTAAGCTTGTTAATATATCATATTTTAGTTTTCCATTAAGTTCAGATTGATTTTTAATATATGACAATTACGAGTTAAGATTATTTCTGTCTTCCTCAGGATAACTGGGACGATGAGGAAGAAGAGAGGGACAAAACATCTCCCACAGCTCCTGCAACGGCAAAAACTAAAAAGAAAAAACTTGCTGATAAAATAGCTGAAAAAGAGGTAATAATAAGGTGTCTTGATTGTTTTATTTATTTTGTTGTTTTTATTTCACTATTGATCTTCATTATGGTTTATAGTACAAAGTATTGTAGCTTAAGAAGTCGTTGTGGTTTGCAGTACAGGTTATTGTAGTTTAAATATGTTACACGTTTTATGATTGTTCACACCATAGGACTACCATTTTTAAAAGTGGGGACATCGGTAGTGCAAGTGGTTTTAGCATTTGATATGGGAAGCGACAAACCTATGTTTGTCCCCTCCACTGCTCGTTAGAAAGGACATTCCCGGCTTCTTCCTTTATGTCTACCCCCATTCAATTGGGGATCAGTAGTGAACATAAAAGGGCAAACATTGATATATTTAAATAGTTAAGGGGATGAAGTAGTTTTATTCTTCTTTGCATTATGATGTTACTTTGTCAGATATTAATACCATAATTTAGATACTAACTCACCTTGTGTCTTAAAAATTAAAGGCTTTTCACATATAATCATTGTAGTTTTGTGACTAATCAAAGTGCTTCTTCAAGGAAGGGTATATGAAGCCTTTGATATACCATTTTTTTATTTGAAGTTCGTGTGAAAATCTTGATTTATTTCCATTGATGAAGCTCCTATAGTGGAGAAGATTGAATATTCATATTAGAAGTACTGTATAATTCTTGAATGATTTTGTGTTTGGAACAAGTGGGTCATAGTACCTCATTGTAAAGAGCTTGATTTGGGAAACAACATATATGGGTTCAAGCTTACCTTGTGGTGTTAAGAAGGGCATCCAACCTAAAGCCTTTAAATAGCCTCAATATGTCTGTGTTCACCCCCATTCGAATATATATATATATATATATATATATATATATATATATATATATATATATATATATATATATATATATATATATATATATATATATATATATATATATATATTTAAAGGAAATGTTGCAAAAATAGATACAGACTTTTAGCAAAAAAGTGTTATCAGCACTTTTTCAGGGGTAAAAAAAGGGGAGGGGCAAGAATACTTCCTCCGTGTTCCTCCGCTAGTCTTAAAAGTCAACTAGATAGGTCGAAGGGATTGAAAATTTCTGCCTATATATTATTCTCCCACAAAGAGTTAGTTTGTTTCTTATTAAGCCACACCCCTTTATAAGGGAGATTGGAGCTTTTGTTTTTAAATAGATAGCTTTGATACATATAGTGTTAGTTCTTTGACTTTCTTTTGATATTCGAAATAGTGTGCCAGAGAGTCCAAGTGCCACATATACAACTTTTATGCAATTTCTCTCTAGTTTTTTCTGACATCAGTGTATAATTGCTGTAAAAAAATGTAAAATATTGCCAAAGCCCAGGGAACATTCCCAATATCTGAAGGAATAAATATTGCTGTCAACTTTATTTATGGTGGACTTGAACATGTGTTTGTCACTTCCCGAGTCGAGTGCTCTAACCATTAATACTGCAGTCCCTGTTACTGGAACCAAAGTGATGTCACAAATATCATTTCATATCAGCTGATGAATCCATATATACATACTAGATAATTGTTTCTTTCCTACAGTCACTTGCAGTCTTGTTTTTAAATCTTTTCTATTACTCACTCTCTCTCAGGCAAAGCAGCAAGAAGAAAAAGAGAAGCGAAGAAAGGAACTTGAAGAGAAGAACAGAAGTGAAACTCCAGAAGATAAACTAGCTGAAAAATTAAGAATACAAAAAATACAAGAAGATGCAGATTTCCAGTTAGCTAATGAACTTATGGGAAATAATGTTACAGAAGAAGGTAATTAAATTTACCTGTAATGGCCTTTGTGGAAGAGGATATTTATTGCTCATTTACAGAAAGCAAATGTTGATTGTACTCAATATTAGAATCTTTTACAGTTGCTTTTAGTGTGGTTGTTGTTTTTGTGCTCTAAACAACTGTTCCTAGCAGCTCCAAGTTCCAAAGGAAGGCCACTGCTGACCCTGGGCTTTCTAATAGCTCTCAAGGAGTGTATGTTGTGTTGTTGGCATATGTGGTCATAACCAGTGTAGTCTTCCATTATGTGTTTGATTGTATGAGATGATGTGTTATTTCTTGGACAGGTGTCATTGACTGAGTCGTCCAGCCTCTTTTGATAGCTCAGAAAGATTGGATGGTACTTTCACAGTAATGTGTGGTGCAGAGAGTTGGACTGAATTAAGATAGTAAAATGATTATGCTAAGAATTATATGCTTTAAAAGTATATGGCATTCAAAAGCTTCCTGCTGTGTGAAAAGTTATATAAAGAGTGCGGCAAAAGTACTGTAATTCCCTGTTCTATTAATCTATTCTCCTTTAGTTTGGTAACAATGACAATCAGTAAGGAAGAGTGTTGAAAAGTCTATTATGAAACGACTATAAAAGGGTATTACTTTTGTTTCTCCCAGTATATGACATCAGTAAAAGTATTTAAAGACTGTAACAGAGCTCACCTAGTGTCTTTGCCTATAGGAATTATAGTCAAGTTTATCTAGTATATTACCTTGACTTTGCTGAAAAAAAGAGATTGATGTTATTAGATAAAATAATTTGTTCTAGTAGAGGTCTAGAGATTCCGAATTGTACATATCAATAAGTGCCAAACCCAGATATTGGGATCAAAGGACACCAAAAAAACTTTGAGGCTTTTACATAGCTGTACAGTAATTACATATTTATATGCAAGGGCTCTTTACATAGCTGTACAGTAATTACATATTTATGTGCAATGGAAAAGGCCTCATTGACCCCCGTCCTGTTTGCTGAATGGTTTTAAAATTCAATGATACTAATGTGGGGCGATTGAGTGTGGTAAAAAGCTTATAAAAGTAAGGGAACTAGTTTGGATTGAAAGCATATATTAGAGAATGAGTATGATAAAAAATAACTAGTAAATGAGTGTTTGGGTATATGAATGAATTAGTGTGGTACAAAAGCATGCATAAGTGAGCAAATTAGTGTGATGAATAAGTGTATGTTAACCTTTTTTTCCTTTTTTCGATTCTACCATGGTTTTTGCCAATTCACTGATTGTTGACCTAGAGCCCTTTAACTTTTGAAAGGGTAAATACTGAGAAAGTATCATATTGAACTTTTCAGTATTGTCTCCAATTTAAGAGGTAAACTGACTGTAGTGCAATAAATTTGTAGTGTAATTTTTTGCTAGTAGAAATCTTTTTTCTCACAGATAAATTACTGGATGATATAGATCTGTCAGATCGCGATGGCTTAGAAGCATTTAGGCAGGCTATTGTCTCAAAGATACGAAATACCGACCGATTAGAAAAACGGCCGTTCTTTGTCTCCTTTGTTGAAGATTTAAGTCGTGACCTCTGTCAAAATCGTAAGTAGATGTATCACTGTTATAAGTACTGTAGTTATAGAAAGGTGAAAGCTGGGATTTGAAGGGTTGATACCCTTCGATAGTAATTACTTTACTCACCTATTGTGTATCGTTCATTTTTGTATTATTCCAACTAACCAAATTTGCCCCCTTATGGTTGAGCTACCTGTATGCATCTTGCAAACCATTAAGAATTAATTAGATGTAAACCTCAAATGTGAAAAGCTATCCAACATATTGTTTGCTTGTATACCAGTGTATCCATAGGGAGAGTAGGAAAAATATTTAATTGGAAAACCTCCTTATATATTGTTCCTTTTTGTTGTATTTAAGTAGCAGTAAAATTATATAAAACCTGTTTGTAGAATAGTATGTATACTGTACAGGGGAAAAGTCAGAGTTGAAAAAAAAAGTGAGTACTTATTCGATTATGCAATTCCTTAAGGTATGAAACATACATCTTGTATTATTGTAGGTATATGGTTTTCACTTCTTGGGTTGGTAGAGACAAAAATATTTCCTTTTTCCCCAACTTGGAAAACTTGACTAAATCAGGTGAGCAAGGGGACTTGGATTCCCCTATCTTTTTATTTCTATCCCACAAGGATTCAAGTGATTCGCTTTGACTCAGCCACCTTCCTTATAAAGGGGATTTTGCTTTGTGTGTAGATATATAGTTGATATAGATAATTTTCCATAACTTCACTTGTGATTGACTTATATATATATATTTTTTTTTTCAGTGGAATTGGATGAAGTGAAAAGAGTGTCGTCCGTACTCAACTCTTTGTATAATGAGAAAGTCAAAGCAAGTAAACCAAAAAGTAAAAAGAAAGCAGGAAATAAGCCTAAGCTTAATGTAGAACAAGGAGCAATCACTGTAAGTTTACAATGTATCTGTTAACATTTTTTCACCCTTTTATGTGTTACTATCAGCCCCCAGTTGAATGGGGAGGGATATAGACATGATGGAGATGAGGAATTAAGGCTTTATGCCCTTACTAACACCCAGTGGAGGACTCGAATCGGGTTTGCCACCTCCCAATTGAGTGCCATAACCACTTTGCTCTCATGGTACATCCGTTTACAATAATACATAATCATCGTTTTTCTGTGAAAGTTAATCCCCATTATTGGGATGGCCACAGACAGATTGAAGCTGGGAATTTGGATGTCCTTCCTAAAACCCTGCACAGGAGGCTTAAACGTGGATTTATCACTTCCCAATTTGAGCACTCTAAACCACGGCGCTGTTGCAGTGTATGAGTTTACAATACTCTCCAATTCTGTATGTTTTCTCTTTCCTACTTACCCTGTGGATAACCCAAGTAGGATAATGGGAGGGTATTATGTCAGCCTTTTATCACCAAGGATGTAAAAGGAGTGATAGAGTTATAGCTTCAGATGAACGTCTGCTTTGACTCTGCCTCTCCTCTACAGAGGGGATTGTGGCAGTTGTATGTCTATATATGTACGTATTCTCTTATATTTCAAGTCAAGCATAGCAAAAGACCACATGTATAAGGTCTATTCAAATAGAAGCTGACATGATAGTGTGTGTGACAATGAGCAGATACACCATGCTCTTGATAGTAGTAATGTGGAGTGGTGCCTTGCTGCTTAATGGTAATGCTACAGTGTTTTTGAAAAAAGTCTGACTTGTTAAAGAGCATGGCAGAGAGTTGGTGCACCATATTCAAGATGGTAGCAATGTGGAGTGGTGCCCCTCAGCTCTTATTATAATGCTACGAGGTTTTTTCGAAAATAGACTGTCTTGTTAAGGACCTTGGCAGTGAGCTTGTGTGCCATGCTCACAGTGGTAGCAATGAGCTGGTGCCATGCTCATGATGGTGGTAACGAGCTGGTGCACTATGCTCACAATGCTAGCAATATGGAGTAGTGCCCTTCAGCTCTTATCATAATGCTCTGAAGTCTTTTCGAAAAGAGACCAACTTGTTTCTTTTGTAAATATGGCAGTGGTATGGGTAAAAAATATACATCCTTCAGGCCTGGGCACCTATAAAAACATGAAGCAAACAGAAAGCAGATATTGGGAATTTTGTGTGTCAGATGTGAAGGGATAATAAGAGATGTGCTACGAATGTTCCAAGATATTCGTTGTATATATGTAGGTATAGGAAAAAGAGCTGTAATTGAAGTAAGACATAACATCGAGCTGTCCTGGCCAGTCCTATTAAGGTCCAAAAGTCCTTCAGGTGCAGTATTGCAATGGGCATTTGGTGTCATGGGGCAACCTACTATGATTGAGATATATTAGTAAACATCCAAAGACAGAAGTATTTAGGACCTTTGGGGTAAGAAATCTTTCAGTCCCCCTTTTGTTCCTGTTTTAACCATCCTGCTGGCATCAGCAGCTAATGCCATCATGTTTTAAAAAATAGTCCAATCCCATTTAAGTGGGGACTAGTAGACACCTAGTACAGCTAACAACAAAATATAATGATGCTGATAATATCTTATTCTTGTTGGTGAGGGAGAAACCTTTATCCGCATATTCCCTAGGTATCTTAGGAGGTGACAAAGAGTGATATACATAATGGTTAGGAAGAAAAAATTCTTCCCTCATTGTAAGAGCCAACTTAAAGGGATATCCCTAGACGTGTGATTAAAGCAATTCTTCCTTAGTATTCCATAGCCAGTTTATATTATTGTTTACCTAAGCAGTGGGGGGAAATCATGTCTACTCATTATCCCCAAGGACCTGCATGTAGAATATTAATTCCTCCCGTGGAAGGGGTGCGAGAATATTTCCTACGTGTTACTCTGCGTATTTTCTAAATGGGGCGGAGTGAAGGGAATCTCCTCATATTGTTTTCCCCGCAGTCGAGTTATTCTGCTTTTACTCAGCCTATCCCCCATTATAATGGGGAATATGACTCTTGTATTTAGGTAGAAAATTAATAATTTTTTTCTCTTTCTTTTTCCAGGATGATATAGGTAACGATTACGGAGCTGAATATGATGACTTCATGTAGTGTAATTCATTTATAAAATTATTTCACATTTAAATGTTTATGAACCTAAACCCTCCCTTCATTTTTTCTTTATATATATATATATATATATATATATATATATATATATATATATATATATATATATATATATATATATATATATATATATATATAATATCCTTCCAGTCCCCTTTTTTTCAGTTGTGGCCACCTGCTGACTCAGCTGGATAGGGCTTTATATATATATATATATATATATATATATATATATATATATATATATATATATATATATATATATATATATATATATATATATATATATATATATATATATATATATATATATATATATATATATATATATATATATATATATATATATATATATATTTATATATTTATATATTTATATATATATATATATATATATATATATATATATATATATATATATATATATATATATATACACACACACTCATCTGCATTGGCTCAATGATGTCGATGACATTTGTGATAGTAAGCGCTAGCTATGATTTCTGGAAAAGGTCGATATGGACATATATGTGATTGTGGGAATGCAATTTTCTGTAATTTTTGTAGTGCCTTTTCCAATGAAGTATTTCTTGGAAGCTAAGTGAGAAACATTACAGAATTTCAAATTATTTTTTATGCATATTGAGAAGCATTACTGAATATCTGAAAATTTCTTTTGTTTATAAGGTATTTTTTCTGGTGAATGCGCATATTAGATGCAGTTTGTCATAATGTATGCATCCCATGATACATATGAGGTTCAGCTTAAATAGGGAAGGAATTTTTTTTTAATTCCCTTGGCCTATATATTCTGAGTGTAAGAAAATCAGAAATTTTTATTTAATTTTTTTTTTATTTTTTTTTTTAAATACGGTCCTTAGTGTACTAGAAGACTTCTTGGTTTTCTTCAATATTTGAAATTATCGCAGATAAAAGTTGCTTGCCGCTTTTGCCATTAATATATCAAGTACTGTACAGTAAAATACAAAATACATTAATATATTCAAAGAAATAATCAAATAATATGCAGAATTTTCTTAATGAGTAAACTTGGATCACTTTAGATACTTTCTTTACCTATAATGAGCTATATTTAGGGCTGCAAATTCCCAGAATTTGCTGTCTTATGTTCTGCCACAAAGATTATGCGCAGGAAGTCAGTGGTTTCAGCCAATCCATTGTCGTGAAGTACTCCACAAGAAATTCATTATTACCTAGGGGATATTTGGTATTTAAATGAGGAAAATATTGCTGTAGATATAATAAGAATAGAACAC